>JAJQKJ010002478.1:0-169478 GCA_029574335.1 Rana kukunoris | reverse complement strand
GATCCCACATTCAAGGACACGATGGCGGCAGAGTTGGTTTCTCACGAGGTCACACCTGTGGCTCGAATGGATGAGGTATAGTGCAGGGAAACAAACAGGTCCAACTGCTATGTGTGTAGTGGGGCTAAACCCCATTTGGGAACAGTGCCATTGAACATACCTCCCACTCAAGAGGAGTGTTTTCTGAGCCTGTTTACCAATATCACTACTGATTACTTCCAGTGTGAAACATGGAAAAGGGAATACCCAATAATAACTAAGTCTGCAAGGCCCGGGGAGGATATCACTATATATCCTGGTAATTACACATGTTATGGGAAATATCAGGGAGAAGAAGGAGGTTCTTGAGTAACTTCTCTGAGGGATAATTGTGCCTCATACAGTAGTGTATCCGCAGATTTAGTCCAAAATCAAGTCCAATCTTTGGGAGATGTGTATTGGATCTGTGGTGACATGAAGATTAGAACTAAATTACCTGGAAGATGGACAGGGAAATGTGCACTGCTAAAGTCATAATGCCCCTGCACATCTTTTCCGTAGAAGACCTAGTAATAAAAGGGAATCATTCTAACAGAACGCGTAGAGGTGCCCAGCTGGTAGTTTTGACCCCCATGTTTATATAGATGCCATAGGAGTTCCTAGGGGGGTCCCTGATGAGTTTAAGGCCAGAGACCAAGTGGCTGCAGGATTTGAGTCCCCGATTCCTATAATCACTATAAATAAGAATGTAGATTGGATTAATTATATTTACTATAATCAACAGAGGTTTGTTAACTATACCAGGGATGCGCTCCAGGGAATAGCTGAACAACTAGAGGCCACTTCACAGATGACTTTCGCAAACGGCATGGCCCTAGACATGATTTTAGCTGAAAAAGGGGGTGTATGTAAAATATTACCTGGACAAGTACATGCTGTACGTACATTCCGGACAATACCAGTCCGAATGGCAAGGTAACATTGGCCATTAAGAAATTAGAGGAACTCTCCAAAGAGTTAAAAAGAAATTCAGGGCTAACAGATCCCTGGGATCAGTATTTTGGGTGGATGAAAGGGTGGCAACGCATTTGCACTTAAATAGGTATAGCAATTTTGTTTTTGGTTATATTGGTTGTGTGGTGATGTTTTACTGTATGCTGCCCTGTATAAAGAAGCTGTTAGGAAAAGCAGCTGAAGAGGTAGCTCCTACTTTTTTTAATTTAAATGATATAGGAGATTCAATGAAGGAAGTAGAAGAGGGGCCGTATCCTCTGCTACCATCCTTGCCCGTTAAGACCACTTACAACATTCTCAAGTTAGAGAAAGAATAAAAGAGTGTAGGGCCGTTACTTTTCAAATGTACATTTTAGGGGGGATTGTGGTGGAATTATTTTAAAATACTATATTTGATAAGTTGAAGCTAATTTTTTATTAGAACCACTAATGTGTTTCCCCATTATATTCCTTTAAGTTTTTTATATTCTTTTATATAATCTTTTTTATGTCTTTTTTATATATACATGTATGCACGTGTGAGATTATGAACCACAATACGTCTTTATTTTTCCTTGATGATGTTCTAAAAAAGATGTGTTACTCGTTGGAATTTGAGTATAAAAGATTGTATTTTAGAGTGCCTTCACTCACTCCATTCCTAATCATGACCCCCTCCTGTGAAACCAACCCCTCACCTCCTGTGTTAATGGAATGCAGATCTTGTGTCCGGAGGAAACCACAATTGAAGGACTGAATTTAAACAAGGACATTTTTTCTAAACATGAATCTCCCCTTGCATCTTGGACTGTTCCACATGTTATACGTCAGACCCTTGGAAAACTGGATATGAGTTTGTGTGGGAAACCCCTTATAAGAACTTTAAACAAAGCATTAAAGAGCACATGTTCTTGAGTGGGCGTATGTGGGGTGTGTCAATGGTTGGATGGGAGGGAACTGGGGTGTGTTTTTATCATGTGAGGGTGTGTACTTTTTTATGTGAACCAATCACGTGCCTGTGTTTTGGGATGTCCTCTAGCAAATAAATTCCTGGGAGCTGCCTGAATTCAGCCCCTTTCTCTGCTGGCAATCATTCTCTTCTCATCTCTTCATTTTCCTTTGCTGCTGCAAAATACCATCAGCCATCCTGAAATTGTGTCAGGAAAATTCTCTTTCAATTTTGGCCCCAACGTGTGCTTTTTAGATTTGAGGAGGGGAAGTGCGGACCCACGAGACGTTGCCTGAGAATTGAGAAATTGTCTTCCAGGACTGGGAATTCATGAACCCTATAACAAGGTGAGTGAAGATTGTTTTTTCAACTCCTTGACTTCTTGCTGTCCATGTGGACTTCTTAATCCTCATCCAGCCTGTCCTACACATTCTTAGCCTCTGCAAGGACGGTGTATGTTCTTGTCTTAAAATTTCGAACCTTCCGGCTGGTGCTGTTTTGTGGCAATTTGTTGCTTTTGTTCCTGTTTTATTGTTGTGTTCTGTGTCCACTGAATATGGCCATTTCTCCGGATGTCTGGGGAGGGCGTGTGAATTAATTGTGAATTAATCAGCCGGCTAAGGAAAGTTGGTTGCGGGTCAGCTAAGTGAGCTGTTGGAGGTGGCTCAGATAGTCACGTTGCATCTTGGCTTGGGTAGTCAGGACGGAAATACCCAATCTCTAAGACAGTTGGTTGAGGTATCATAAAAAAAAAAATGTATGAGGTTTGTTATATTTACACTCGTGGTAAATATACCAAATCTTCTTTTTGTTAGCTTAACTTGGGGTTTTGATATTACCGCCTTGCAGACAAACCTAGTGAGATGGCTATATTCTGAATTGTGTGCTGCTTTTGTTCTGTCGATTGTATGCTATGCTTTAAATTCTGCCTGAACCTTTTTTGCTTCTTATAACTCTTTTGTCTCTGCCTCCATTCCCTGGCACTTGTTCCCTGTCCCCCCTCCTTTCTGCATGTTTAACCCTTTGCTTGCTGAGAGATTAGCTTGTCTTTTTCAGGCTAGCAGCAATACGTCCTGCTGTGTTATAAGTAATTAGACTATGCGTATATAACCTATTGTGTCAATAGCTGCGGTGACCCTCTGCTCAGATTGATAGTGCTATTATTGCAAGTAAACCTTTTTCTTTATTTCCTTCTTTCTCTCTTCTCATGTCTGTTTCTGGTAACCCTTTTATTTTCTTACGCTCAAGTTTAATCGCTACCTTTGCTATCTGTGCCATCTGTGCTTGATAAACCTTTTATTTTATTTTTCTCTCTCCTCCCTTTTAAAACATCATTGATCCTTTTTCCCAATTCCTTGCTTGGAAAAAAAATGATGAATAAGGGATGGGTGGAGCAAGAACTGCAGAACAAGGAGGGGCGATGTATGTATATCGCAAGGATGGAATTCAGCCTCCTCCTTATGATTATGGTACTGACTGGACGTGTGGGGAATGTGGGAAGTCCGGACACTCACATCCTGACCGCCCTGAGCTCTGCCACGATTGCGGTTGTAAGTCAAGAGACCTCCCCCAGAAGTCCCCTCTTTTGCAACCAGACCCGCCTCCTGTCTCGCAACCCCTCCCACCCACGCCTCTCTATCCCCTCTGTCCAGTTTTGAACGCAGATGGCAGCTTTTACTGCCCTCTGGCCGTTGCTACTGTGATGTCTTCGGTTCCATCCTCATTTCCCCAGCCATCTGCCGCTTCTGCTCAATATGCTCCAGCATCGGGACCCCTTCAGTCCACCCCTGCTAGGTCTTTAGTCCCTCCTCCAGCACTACCGCCCCCGCCCCCAGCCAAACCCCTAGCCTACCCTCCTATGATCAAGCAGGTTCTAGTTGGGACGGTCCTAAATGAGAGGGGTAGATTCCAGGACCTACAGAACATGACAACCTGGAATCGGGGCCCGGCCGCATGTTGCCGGATTGCCCCACTCAGGTATGCTTCCTTTACCCCCTCACAAGCATCCACCCTGGTAGCTTCCCTCCCTGACCCTGAGCTGCAGCCTATGCCGTTCTATCGCCGGATTGCTCAGATCCAAAAGACGTACTCGTCGGCATTGAAGGACTTGGCCAGCTTATGTGAAATTAAGGCAGGGGATGCATATTGGCCCATAATGGAGAAACATTTTAATAATGCCCGGCTGGACAGCGAGGTCACATATAATTCGGGGTGTGTGTTTGTGAACAGCTTCAGGAATGGGCTAGGGGTAAGTTAGCTGATCAGGCAACTAGCATCCAGGATGTGACGCAAGCCCCGACGGAGTCTGTGGAAAAGTTTTACATGAGACTCACTCAGGTCTTTACTGATTTAGGATTCTCTTTACATACCAAAGCCCATTATCAAATGCTGTCGAGTGCTTTCGTGGCAGGTTTGAAAGAACCAATACGGAAGGGCTTGATAGTGGCCCGTCCAGAGTATAGGACACTACCCTTGGATGCTTTATTGCCTGTGGCAAAAGGTTTAGAAACACAACAGCCACTCCCAGAGGTGACGCCCTTGATGACTGTGAGTTCCTACCCAAACAATGTGCCTGTGCCCCCACCCAGCCCATAGCCCACTGCCTTGTGGTTCCCAGCCTGTCCAGGAGACCCCAGATTACTTGCTTTAACTGTGGGGTTCAGGGTCACTATCAGTGGGGTTCAGGGTCACTATCAGAGGGACTGTAGGGCCCCCAGACGGTTTAGTCGTGACCCCCCCCCCAGTATGACCATGGGTATAATAGGAATCAGGACTTCAGGTATGGCCAGTACCAGGACTTTGGGTATGATCATAACGGGAAATTCAGAAATGATCAATACCCTGACTACATTTATAATCAACGCCAGAAATGTCAGGGCTTTACCACCTCCTCCTCCCCGTGGGGAGCGCCCTCAACCCCATCGAATAGGAAAATGGCAACCCTGTGTCCTCTGCCTCACCCCCTCCCTTCCGATTATGGCCGCCACATCCCGGTCAGGGGTGGGTCCTCTAGCGAACATTTCAATTCCTATAGAGGGCCGCCCCAACCACCTTTTTAATCGACACAGAAGCCAGTCGCAGCGTGATACGGGAGGCAGATATCCCTGACCCCTCCTACCTATCCTCTATAGATGTGTCTTGTGTGGGAGTGGATGGTCAGTCCCGCTCCAGCCCCCTCACAAGACCTCTACAGGTGGGTACTACCCCCACGTTGTTGGCAAGATTTGTGGTTTCGAACACCTGTCCCCTCAATCTCTTGGGGGCGGATGATCTTTCCAGGCTTCAGGCCTACATCTAATATAATGCTGATGGGTCCATCTCCATGTCCACTGCCCTGAGTGAGGGTGACACGTCCGCATTATGTTCCCTCCCCATCCTGCTGTCCCTACAGGTCACGCCAGAAGCTATTCCTGACCATTTCCTTGCTCAAATTCCTCCCTGCCTCTGGTCCGCTGGCCCGGAGGATGTGGGTAGGTTGTCAGTTCCCCGGTAGTGGTCCTCTTAAAACCAGGAGCTGTTCTTCCCAAAAGGGCGCAATACCTCCTCAAACCTGTCCAGACTCAGGCGATTACTGAGCAAATTGAAGTTTTGTTGGGAAATAGTGCCCTGATACCTTGTACCTCCCCTTGCAATACCCCTTTGTTCCCTATTAAAAAGAAGACCCCCAAGGGTCACCCGGATAAGTTCCGGATGGTACAAGATTTTAGTGCTACCTTGTACCTCCCCTTGCAATACCCCTTTGTTCCCTATTAAAAAGAAGACCCCCAAGGGTCACCCGGATAAGGTCCGGATGGTACAAGATCTTAGAGCAGTGAACGAGGTCACCATTTTGGAGACACCTCTCATCCCCAATCCACACACTCTCCTGTCAGGGGTACCCCCATCTGCAAAGATTTTCACTGTGATTGATTTGGCAAACGCGTTTTTCAGTGTGCCTCTGGACCCCTCCTGCCAGTACCTGTTTGCATTCACTCACGCTCAAAAACAGTATACCTGGGCTGTTCTCCCTCAGGACGCACAGAACTCGCCCAACCAGTTTACCAAGGCCATGTCCCTGATCCTCTCCAACTGGGATAATCCCCACCCGGACCTGGTTGTGGTTCTCCAATATGTGGATGACCTGCTCGTCTGTGCCCCCTCTCAAGAAACAGCAGAACAATCATCTGTGAGCCTGCTGGTGTACTTGGCTCTCCAAGGCTGCAAGGCCTCGAAAGAGAAATTACAGTGGTGCTCTCCCCGTGTTGTCTTCCTGGGACATTGCATTTCTCATGGCGCGAAGCACATTAAGCAACAACGCGCTGAAGCCATTCAAGCAATTCCGCCCCCCAGTAGTGCCAAGGCCCTAAATGCATTTTTGGGGCTGATCTCTTATTGCAGAGCCTGGATACCTGTGGCTTCCCTTCTCATGCAGCCACTATATGACAACCTGCCATGCATCCCCTTTGCGCTGTCCGAAGAAGAAGCGCTTACAAACTTTTACCTTTTGAAAAAGGCAATCACTTCCGCTCCGGCTCTTGGAATACCTGATTATGGAAAAATCTTCCGCTTGTTTATTTCTGAGACCCAGGGCCACGCCTCGGGGGTGTTGACGCAAAGCTATGGACTCCGTAACCGCCGCCCCATCGGCTACTATTCTGCCCGCCTGGACTCTGTTGCCAGAGGTTGCCCCCTCCTGTCTCCGAGCTGTTTTTGCTGCCCAGACCCTGTTGGACAAGACTTCTGATATTGTTCTGGGTTATCCCCTACAGCTGCTTGCCCCTCACGATATTTCTGCCATCTTGAATCAAGTGCAGCCCAAGCATGTTTCTTCCGCCCGTCACCTCCGGTTGCAATGCTCTCTACTTTTGCCAGACAATGGGGCTGATTTACTATTGAAGCTGCGCTGCGCCGGTTCATGCCTTAATTAGTGCGCTGGATGAAGCCTTAATTAGGCGCATGAACCGGCCGCAGCAGCAGCGCAATGCAATTGATAAGTAAAGCCGCCGCCGAACTCCCTGTTAAAGTCTATGGGGAAATAATTTTAAAGGCTAATCTGCAAGTTTTGTCCTAAAAAGTGTTTGGGGACCTCAGTCCTGCCCCAGGGGACATGTACCAATGTTTTGTTTTTGTTTTTTTAAACGGCCGTTTTTTTCGGAAGCAGTGATTTTAATAATGCTAAAAGTGCAACAATAAAAGTGTAATTTATCTTTAAATTTCGTACCATTGGGGACTCTAATATCAGCATGTGAAAAAGCGCATGTTTCCCGTGGTTAGAAATGTCTCTGCACAAAATGACATTCTGAAAAGAAAAAAAAAAGCCGTTTAAAACAGACTCGCGGCAATAATGAATTGTCGGCTCCCGGCAATTGCAGGAGAATTCATTCATAAAAAACACCAAAAAAAAAAAGCGTGGGGCTCCCCCCAAATTCAATAACCAGACCCTTTAGGTCTGGTATGGATATTAAGGGGAACCCCGCCGTCAATTTAAAAAAAAAAAGGCGTGGGGTTCCCCCCAAATATCCATAACCAGACCCTTCAGGTCTGGTGTGGAATTTAAGGGGAACTCCACCCCAAATTTAAAAAAAAAATGGCGTGGAGTCCCCCCTAAAATCCACACCAGGCCCCTTATCCAAGCACGTTGACCTGGCCGGCCGCAGAAAAGAGGGGGGACAGAGTGCGGGCCCCCCCCCCTCTCCTGAACCGCACCAGGCCACATGCCCTCAACATTGGGAGGGTGTTTTGGGGTGCCCCCCAAAACACCTTGTCCCCATGTTGATGAGGACAGTGCCAATCACGTTGAGCCACCACAGTTATTTTTTATTAAAGGGCCCAGAGCTCCCAAGGCAACCCCCTTTTTTTTATATATATAGATATATATAGATATTTTTATTTATTTTTCATTAAAGGGCCCAGAGGTTTATTTTTATTAAAGGGCCCAGAGGTCCCCAGGGCCCCCGGATGGCTACCACCCTTTTTTTAATATATATTTTTCTATATATTTTTTTTTTAAAGGAACCCCCCGCTTATCAAATTGCGGCAGCCCCCCCTTCTCAATTTTAGGCAGCAGCACCCCCCCCCCTGTTCTCTGCTCCAGGGGGCCCGTGCCTGAAGCTGTGTAAGGGGTCCCATAATTCCTGATGGCGGCCCTGATCCCCCCCCCCCCCATGTTACGAAATTTCAAGGAATTTTTTCACTTTTATTGTTGCACTTTAACCACTTTCATACCGCGCCTATTCTGGCACTTCTCTCCTTCATGTAACAATTATATTTTCTTCCTTGAAAATTACTCAGGACCCCCAAACATTATATATATTTTATTAACAAACACCCTAGGGAATAAAGTGGTGGGCATTTTTTCTTACAAATTTCCAACAGTATTTGCGCAAAAACTTTTCTAACGCTTTTTTTTTTTTTTGGCTTACAAAAAAAAAAACTGTTTCATGAATGAAAAAATAAGAAAGCAGTAAAGCTAGCCCAATTTTTAGGGATAAGGTGAAAGATGATGTTACACCGAGTAAATAGATACCTAACTTGTCACGCTTTCATATTGCGCACACTCATGGAATGGCTTTTTTGAGTTACAGAGGAGGTCTAGTGCTAAAATTATTGCTCACACTCTAACGCACGCTATGATACCTCACATGTGGGGTTTGAAGGGTGTTTACATATGTGGGTGGGACTTGCATGTGTGTTTGCTTCTGAGTGCAAGCTACTAGGGACAGGGGCATTTAAATTTAGTTGTTTTTTTTTTGTTGTTTTTTTTTTAACTTAATATTTTTCTTTTTGCACTTGTTTGTCCCTTTTTTTTGTATTATTTTTCACTTTTCTTCCTATTACAAGGAATGTAAACATCCCTTGAAATAGGACTAGTGTGTGACAGGTCCTCTTTATAGAGAGAGGCGGGGTCAATAAGACCCCACATCTGTCCTCCAGGCTGGAAAGCATGGAAATGGAAAAAAAAAACACTGATCTCATGCTTTCAGCTGCGATCATGTTCGTTCAGCACAGTGGTGTAGTGTATAGCATGTTCACCTAGCAGCAAAAGGGTTGCTGGTTCGAATCCCGCCTGTGACACCATCTGCCTGGAGTTTGCATGTTCTCCCTGTGACTGTGTGGGTTTCCTCCCACAATCTAAAAACTTGCTGTAAATTGGATCCTGTCTAAATAAGCCCTAATATGCAGTAGGATATTTAGGTTTTGTGCCCTAGGCCTGACCAAATTTCGGCACCCCCTAATATAAAAATGACCCACCCTTCCTGTCAAGGCCACACCCTGTTTTTTTATGACCCACCCAGGAATTTTCAGGCGACACACACAAGTTCTGTGGGTGGGGGCACAGGAGTCCCTTAATTTGCCTAGTTTTTCTATCACTTCCTGTTTGGCTATGGGGCAGGAAGTGAAGGCCAATCTCCCCAAACGGACAGGGATAATACAAAATAAACTGACAGAGCTTCTAACCCTTCCCCCCCCCCAACTCTATCCAAAATGAAAGAAAACAAAAAAAAGTGTTGATATAGTTCCAGTTTAACCCCAAATTTCAGATCATTTTATTGAGAGGTTTAAGAAAATATAACCATGCCAATAGGCCAGGATCCAGCGTTGCTAATATGTATGAATGTGTGTTAGGAACCCCCACAAACACCACCCAATGTTAAATCAACAATTTTCTTGTTTGTTTTGGGGATGCCTGCGCTCCTGATAGGGTAAAGACACCTCACAAATGTTGTTACTTTCTACTTAATTCATTCACTTCCTGCCACATAGCCAAACAGGAAGTGAGGGAAAAACCTGAGTAATGTTTTGTTGGGGACACACAGATCAATCTAAATAGTTTCCCATTTTGGAAATTGCATTTTGCTGTGTACACCCCAAATTAGTAGGGATCTTGGACTTTGGGGTCCATTTACTAAAGGCAAATCCACTTTGCACTACAAGCGGACAAGCAAGGAAGAAAAATAAAAACTTGGCGGGATTGGAAGTTAAAACCATCAGTGCTTCCCTTCTGATTTTCATTGACTACGCTTCTACTGCAGAGCGGCTTTGCCTTTACTAAACCCCAAAGTAACTAATCATTCGGGGTGTACACAGCAGTGCAATTTGCTTAATGGGGACACTAGTTAGATTGACCTGTGTCCCGAAGAAAAGACCATTGGTAGGGTTTTAACCTCACTTCCTGTTCAGCTGTGTGACAGGAAGTGAAGCCAATTTTAAGAAAAGGGACACAAAGCCCAACCTAAAAACACTAGCAGGGGTTCTAACACTCAATTGGCTTCCCTCAAACAACCCACAATTAGAATAGGATTGTCTTGTGCTAGTTTCAAGCACAGCGCTGTAAATCAGCACTTCAAGCCTGTCCACCAATGCCTTGAAGGAAGAGGTTGTGTCTTTGAAGCAGCTCCTGTGAAGAACCAGACCCTGGAGGAGAGGGGAGGCTATGGCCTCATCAAGCCCAGGTCAGGGGCTTGCTCCTGGGCAGGGGGAGTCCACCTCCCGCCCGGTACCTCCAAGGACTGTGGATCCCCCTAGTTTTGGGGATCTAAACAAAGAAGAAAAGCAGTTTTTGATGGCCCAGTCTAAGCTGGCAGATTGGACTTTTCCCCAGCAAGGGGAGGATGATCAGCGAATGCTGAGAAGACGCAGCAAAACCAAAGGTTTGATTCAAAAGGCGGCACAAGCTCTCCATTCCAGGATTACAGTGCTGGCCAGTTTAAGGAACAGAAGAGATCGGGCTAGTAGCTCAAAAAGATTTGAATTCAAGGAAGCAATAGACCTGTTGAAAGAGCAGAATGGCCAGTTATGGGGTCTTGTTATGTGTCTCTGTTCCAGAGGGACTGCAGAGAAGGCTTTCCTCCTTCCAATCAGGAGGGAGCTCCAACGTGCCTCTGAGGAGAGCAAGCAGGCAGCAAGGAGAGGCAAGTCAGCATTAGTAGCTGAGGGGGCTGGGGGGGTTCTCTGTTAGTGGAACCTCAGACCTCAGGGACTATCTCGGAGAGTACCGCTGAGGGCGCCCAGGCACCTGCCGGACCCCAACCTGTGAAGATAGGGGGTACAACATCAAGTGGGAGGTTGTCCCACGAAGCAGGAGGTACTTGCGTGAGTGAGAGAGGTCTCAACCCCGTGGTGAGTCTTCCTCGTCTTCCGCCTGGTCTTTTGGTCACCGTGAAGAGTGTGTCTGGTTCCCAGCAAGATCAGGGTGATAAGCCTGCTCCTGGAAGCGGGGGTGCTTTGGCCTCTGTGAACCCAGCAAGTAGCCTACAGCAGGGTCAGCCGGCCGGTGTGGTGGCGACCGCTGCGGGTTTACAGGGTGAGGGCAGGCATCTACCGCGGATCCAGTTGAGATGGACTGTATGACATCTAGTATGGAAGAAGCTATGGCTAGGATAGCAATGGCTGCCGAGGGAGAGGGCACGCCACGCCATGTGGAGCCTCCTGCTTCTGGACGACCAATCAGCAGTGACTTGGAGGGCATTTCCGCTGTGCGGGAATCTCCCGTGATTGGGACGGAGCCGCGACCGGAAGTGACGTCAGCACGTGACCCGGAACCGGAAGTGATGTCAGCATGTGACCCGGAACCGGAAGTGACGTCAGCACGTGACCCGGAACCGGAAGTGACGTCAGCGGGTGAACTGGAAGTGGCTGTGGTGACACCCGGAGCTCCATTTCCCGGCCAGGTCCGGTCCTCAGCTTTGGAACAGAATACCCAGGGACTTGTGAGTACTTCCCCATCTGCGGGTCTCCCTTCTGAACAGGCTCCAGTTTGGGGGGATCACCCTGCGGGACATTTAGAAGATGAATGTTTGGCAATGGATTTTATTAGAAAGTTAGAAGGTTTCCAGTCTGCAGCTGTGACAGAAGTCCATGTAGGTTCCTATGGAGCCTGTGAAGAGATGGGGGACTCTGGTTTTAATATGGATGATACTCAATTGGCTCAGGTACAGGAAGTTGTGTTGGGGTTGGGCCCCCTTTCGGGTCCTTCAGTAGTGAGGGGGGAGGGCAGCGAGTCATGAGGAGACTGCCCAGGTTGCGTCAATGGGGGTCCTGAGGGGGGTTGGTCCATTTGATGCACCCCAACCTGCGGGAGTTATCACAACCTCTCAGGAAGAGAGCTTGCTCAATGCTTTGAGGGAGGGCAGGTCTTATGCTCAAGTGGCTGGGTTAAGTGCTCCCTTGGATCATATTTACAGCAAGTTCGGTGCCCGCAATTTCAGGGTTCCCCTGCGCAAGAGCAGCGGGGTGAGAGGGCATGGTCCAGGGGAGGTGGTGGTACAGAACGCAGGAGGAGGAATGTGGTGCAACTAAAGTTTATTGGTGAAGGTCAGTGCCCGTCCCGAGGAGAGGTCATCGATATGGTCCTCTCTCTGGGAGTAAGGGCGTCTGACCTCTTTGCGGTTATCCATCCGGGAGGTTCAGTAGAGTTTGATTTTAGTTTTATGTCAGTCATCGTTATGGAAATGTTTTTGTTGAATTATGAACTAGTCAAAAGACAGGACCCATGGTCCAAGTTCTGTTTGACCCCCCTGTCTAGGCAGGAGGAGGTCAAAAATGTAACCATCCTGGTACGCAATGAATCCCTTCCTCCGGAAGACATTGCGACCTGGTTGACCCGTCATGGCCAGCTCCAGTGCCCCCTTTGGAAGAAGGTGGATGAAAGGGGGATCTGGACAGGGGCCTGGGGGGTTAAGATTAAGTTGAAGAGGCAGGGAAATAGCATGGCTCATATCCCTGGGAGTGCTTTCATTGGGAGAGACAGAATTTTGGTTTTTTATCCTGGACAGCCTAAAAGGTGTTTTAAGTGCGGGTCCCCCACTCACTTGAGCGCTGAATGCACTGTTGTGAAGTGCACGCGCTGTGGTGGGAGGGGTCACCTGGCGGACGGGTGTGCCCATATTAGATGTAATCTTTGTAACGAGTTAGGTCACCCTTTCAGTCGATGTCCGCAGGCTTATAGGGGTAATGTGCAAGAGGAATCTGGGGTGTCGGAAGGTTTCACCTCGGACACTGATTCTGAGATGGAGGGGGGTGGGGGGGGGCAGGCCGCGGGTGCTTCTAGATCTGGTGGTCGGGCTGCCCCTATGCCCCAGAGGCAAGGTTCTGTCAGGAGGAGGGCGGGGGTTGGTGCAGCTGCCCCTGATCCTCCAGGTCAGAGTGGAGTGGACATTGATTCTGAGGTAGAGGGGGGTGAGGAGCCTCAAAGGCAGGGTCTCATCAGGAGGAGGGCGGGGGTTGGTGCAGTAGCCCCTGACCCTCCGGGTCAGAGTGGAGTGTCAGGAGGTGGTGGGGTTTTCCTTGGGGGGCCTCCTGAGTTTTTGCTGGACTCCTCTGCCTTGGACACCGATTCTGAAGTAGAGGGGAGTGAGGAGGGTTTGGTGGTTCCCCCTGGGGGGGGGGTGTTGGGGCCAGTTCTGTGCTATCCTTCCCCCCTCTTCCTTTTCTCTTCCTGTTGCCCCCTCCTCTCATTCTTGTTCTGTTCCCCTCCCGCTTTCTTCCCGTTTTGCCCCGCTCTCCCCCCCCCAGGTGGATTCTCATGCGTTGGGTGGTGCAGTAACCCAGGAGGATATGGAGGTGGCCCTTGGGTCACAGAAAAGACCTCAGGCCGGGTCAAGTGAAGAGCCCTCAGAGGGTATGAGTGGGGTGGGCCCAGCAGCCAGTGATACTGGTTGGGTAGTGCTTAGGAAGAATAAGAAGAAAAAGAAAAAAAGTAAAAAAGGTGTTAAATGAGTGATGCGGGAGTGGGTTCTGTGCCCTGTTCTAAGCAGGATGAGGGTGCGGGTGCCGCAGAGTAATTTGTTATTTTACTAGTCGGTTAATATAGCAGGATTTTGTTCGATGTTTATGATGTATAGATATGTGGTCTGTTGATGGATTTGGCTAGCTATGACCTGGTGCAGTGGCCAGATGGGGCAGAGGCTGTAGGTTTCTGCAGTTGATGCCAATAGGCTTGCGCAGGTAGTTGGCTAATCCGCGTAAAATATGCCATATATAGTATTTTGTTATTCTTTCTTTTGTTTCTTATGGACCTTAATTATGGGTATGCACCAATAGTGACCCAAAGTGCAATGAGCCGGATAATGGAGGGTGATAAAAGTTTGCCCAACCTGATAGAGGTTAGCACTGGTGAATTGGTTGCGTGTTAGTAGTTTGTGTTTTCAAGGTTTGTAAATTGAATGTTGGTTTTATAGGAGTGTTATAGTTGTTTAAATGATTATCTTGTATATGTAAATGTTTGTAAGCAGTGTGAGATTTTCTTGATGTTTCCCCGTTATTTGTAAATTTGGTACCTAATGTCGTGTCTGAATAAACAAAAATTCCCACCAATACACCACCCCCCCCCCCCCAACAGGCCTTGTTTGCAGGTTTTCCTTCATCTTGCATATGTGCTTTAAAAAGTCAGTCTGGACATCAATTCTAGGAAACAATACTTACCGCTTTGTCCTTCCTTTTCTGGTGACTAAACATGACAAACATTTCATGCATACACACCAGGAAAGAGCTTAGAGACAAATCACACTTGATGGTTTAGGCCCAAACTATTTCAGCTGCAGCTGTTAAAATCCATAGCATGAAAAAAATATCACAAAACAAACTTCAAAATTTAAAAGTAATTTTATTGGTCCACAAAACAAGGAAAGCAAAACAAAATACATAAAAACAAAAAATAGACCAAGGTTTATTTCACACAGTCATTGGAAAATGAATCATGCTTTTGAAATAACAGGATAGACCCACAGGATTAAAACATTAGTCATTAACATCTTGAGAAACATTTTGCAAAATTATGCAGCAGACAAAACATCAAAGTGAAAATCATTATATCAAACAATTGCCCCCCCCCCCCCAAAAAAAAAACTTGTTCCAAAACATCTCTGTTTCGATCCGCCATTCCTTCCAGCCAGCAAGTCTGCCCCCTGTCAGGGCAGCTGACATGTGCTCTATCCACGCTTTTTATAACATGTGTGCTAATGAACCAATTGGAAACACATGAAGAAATGTCAGCCTCTAGTTTGTGTGCACTTGTAACTGCTTACACCTGTTAAGGATGTCCTTAAATTACTAAGCCAAAAAACAAGCTTTCTGTAAATCTGTAAATCTAAACTGGTAACCTGAAAATAAATAAAAAAGTGTTGCCTATGGGTATTTTCAAGTACTGAAGTTTGGCGCCATTCCATGAGTGTGTGCAATATTAAAAGCGTGACATGTTAGGTATCTATTTACTCGGTGTAACATCATCTTTCACATTATGGCCATAAATTTGGCTAACTTTAGTGTTTTCTTAATTTGTAACCACTTGAGCCCCAGACCATATTACTGGTCACTGACTGGGCCAGTTTTTGCATTTCAACACTCCGTCATTTTAACTGACAATTGCGCGGTTGTGCGACATGGCCCCCAAACAAAATTGGCGTCCTCTTTTTTCCCCAAACAAAATTGTATTTTTTTTTTGGTGGTATTTGATCACCTCTGCGTTTTTTCTTATTTTTGCTCGAACCAAAAATATAGCCAAAACCAAAATATAGCGACAATTTTGTAAATAAAAAGACAACTTTTTTACTTTTTGCTATAATAAATCTCCCCCAAAATATATCAAAAATATATTTTTTTAAATAGGGGTTAGTTTTATGGGTTTTTTAGGAATATATTTTTGTTTTACTAGTAATGGTGGCGATCATTGATTTTTATGGCTACTGCGACGTTGTGGCGGACACATTTTTGTGAGCTTTGGCATTTTTCTAGCGACCAATGGTATACAAATGCATTGCTTACTATAAAAATGTCACTGGCAGGGAAGGGGTTAACACTAGGGGCGAGGAAGGGGTTGATTATGTTACCTGGGTGTGTTCTAACTGTAAAGGGGTGGGACTGACTAGAGGAAATGACAGATCGCTGTTCATACATTGTATGGACAGACGAGCAGGCATTCCCCCCCTGACAGGACCGGGATAAAGGGGAACAAAAATGGCGTGGGGTTCCCCCTCAGATCCAGACCAAACCCTTATCCCAGGCACGCAGTCTGGCCGGACAGGAATGGGGGTGGGGACGAGCGAGCGCCCCCCTCCTGAGCCGTACCAGACCGCATGCCCTCGACATGGGGGAGTGTGTGCTTTGGGGAGGGGGGCACTGCCGTTGGTTGTCGGGGTATGCGGGCGGGGAGCTTATCAGAATCTGAGAGCCCCCTCTAATAAGGGGGCCCCCAGATTCTGGCCCCCCACCATATGTGAATGAGTATGGGGTACATCGTACACCTATCCATTCACCGGGTGGAAAAGTGTAAACACAAATAAACCACACAGAATAAAATAAATTTATTAGTCAGCTCCGGGGGTCTTCTGCCGGGACCCCCCACCACCAGCCCATTGGGCCCCGGGCTTCGTCGTTTTCTGCCGGGGGGACGACACCCACCGATGCTCTCCGCCATGTTCGGCCGGGCCCCCACCCCAAATTAAGCTCTTTTACATCCGGGGGGGAGGCGGCCGAAAACAGCGGAGAACAACGGGGGGCGGAGCCCCTCCTCGGTCTTCTAGCCATTTTCTGCTGGGGGGGGCTCCAGCCCCGCACCGGTCTTCGCTGACCCCCCACCACCAGCCCATTGGGCCCCGGGCTTCGTCATTTTCTGCCGGGGGGACGACACCCTCCGATGCTCTCCGCCATGTTCGGCCGGGCCCCCACCCCAAAATTAAGCTCTTTTACATCCGAGGGGCGGCCGAAAACAGCGGAGAACAACGGGGCGGAGCCCCTCCTCGGTCTTCGCCGCCGCCTTCTGCGGGGGGCTCCTGCCTCTTGTCAGCTTCTAAAGACAAAAACAATCCGCGCTAACACCCCTTAAGTGATTGATATATGGATATAAAAAACCGTGAAAGAATTAAAAATAAAAGTGAAAAATGCTGCACCTTAATACAAAGAAGCCCAATATAGGGCTCCACTAGACATATATATACAAAGGAAAAAGGCGCGCAACAATGTAACATATATATAAAAATATGTTTTTACACAGCAACCTGAAAATAGTGAAAATAAATGCAAATAATGATGTGGAAAAAAGATATACAACGTCCCAAATGTGATTCCAAGTGTTAAGTGCTCAAAAACTTGTTTCCTAATGCCATTGAAACACAGTTCATAGGAAATTTCCCAATGGGGTGTTGTAGATAATTCAAATGGTGGCCCTCATCTGCTCTGTCTTAAGGAAGTGATAGATGGCCGCTTACCGCAAAGTTGGACCCTTCCAGGGGTCAGTAAAGCACTCAAAGCACTTATCCGCGGCTGGATCCTAGGAATCACTCCACTGCTGACAGCTCAGGACTGCTCAGAAAGGCTGAAGAGGTTTTTCACTCCAAGAGATTTTTCACTCCAAGACATGGCTCAGATGCTCAGCTTAATTGAGGATATCATAAAAGATAGGGAAAGAAGGAACTCCATAGTGTAGCAGGTTTAAAAAAACTGTCAATTTATTCAGTTTACACTGACAAAATTAAAAACAACAGTCCTTCACCCTGCACATATGAGAGTTCTCAGCATGAATCCAAAAAATCGTGTGTGCAGATGCTTCCAGCTAAGCGTGCGATCGATCAAGTCGGCCGGCTGGTAAGCTAATGAACGTGGTGACGCCTGCGATACTTAGCTCCACCCGACGCGGCGTTTCATCCAAACGGGCTTCTACGGGGAAAGGAGGCATGATGGGAATGTGATGTCACATGGGTTAATGTCACATGGTGGCATAACCACGCCCACGCCCTATGCCAATATAAGTCGGTGCCCACCGCTCTGTCGGCATTTCAGCGCCGGACCTCGCCGTGTCAACATCGAATGGAAGAACACAGCGGAGACAAGCCCTGGCCCCAGCGGAGGAGCCAGGCAGAAGCGGAGGTCGCCGAAGAAGACACTCTCACCCCGCGGCGGAAGACAGCGACGAGAAGCCCGGGGTGGGATGTGCGACCCTCACCCCGGCCGAAAACTTCGAAGCCCGCTTCCCTCCCCCACAAGCACGGCAGCTTCGTGGTGAAGGGGGCGGCGGCGGAAGACGGCGACACAGCGACGAGAAGCCCTGGCCCCCGCGGAAGAGCCAGGCAGAAGAGGCTATCGAGAGCCCCCCCCGGCAGAAAACTACGAAGCCCCCATAAGCAGGAAGATTCGTGTTGAAGGGGGCGGCGGCAAAAACGACTAGAAGACCGGGGTGGGATGTGCTACCCTCACCCCGGCCGAAAACTTCGAAGCCCGCTGCCCTCCCCCATAAGCACGGGAGCTTCGTGGTGAAGGGGGCGGCGGCGGAAGACTGCGGTGGCGAAGACCGTGGTGGGTTGGCGGAAGACCCCCGGAGCTGACTAATAAATTATTTTATTCTGTGTGGTTTATTTGTGTTTACACTTTTTCCACCAGGTGAATGGGTAGGGGTACGATGTACCCTATACTCATTCACATAGGGTGGGGGGCCGGAATCTGGGGGCCGCCTTATTAAAGGGGCTCCCAGATTCTGATTGGCTCCCGCCCGCATACCCCGACAACCAACGGCCAGGGTTGTCAGGAAGAGGCTCTTGTCCCTATCGACATGGGGACAAGAGTGTTTTGAGGGGGGGCAGTGCCCTCCTCCCCCAAAGCGCACACTCCCCCATGTCGAGGGCATGCGGTCTGGTACGGCTCAGGAGGGGGGGGGGGGGGCGCTCGCTCGTCCCCACCCCCATTCCTGTCCGGCCAGACTGCATGCCTGGGATAAGGCTTGGTACAGATCTGGGGGGGAACCCCATGCCGTTTTGGCTTGGGTTAACCCCTCACGTTCCGGACCAAGCCGAAGAGCCTATTGTACCCTGCGGGGAACCCGCGCCGGTTTCAAATTTGAAATTTGGCGCGGAGTTCCCCTTCAGTGTCAGCGCAGCCCGAGAACAGCTCGGAGATTGCCGTGCGCCGTTTCACGCAGCGCACACACAGCTACGCCGCAAGGAATTTACCAAGACTTTCTCGGCGTACTGACGCGGCACACGGCATTCCCCGAAATTTCCCTCTGCGCATGCCGGGTATGCAAATGAACCTTCCGAGGTTCTGGCGTACTTTGCAAGCGCACGGATATCGCTTCTCAAAAGACACTTTCGCTTTCAATTCGGCCCCTCACACACGTTCAAACACATGTCACTACACTTCCCCTGCATCACCCCCCTCCCTCCCCTCATAAACTCCCGCCCAAATCCCCGATGTTTACATTACTTAATGCCGTACGCCAGCTCTGTACTGGCGTGCCGTGCGCCCTCTCCTGGGCGCATTAGGCAGTTTAGTAAATGAGGAAATACACTGCACTGGCAGTGTATCTCTTTTGTAAATGTCAAAAACACATTTACTCCTGCTTGTGCACCATGAGTCATGGCGCACAGGCTTGGTAAATCAGCCCCAATGTCACTCTGCTTCGCTGCCAGCAGCTGAATCCCACTACTCTTCTTCCTATTGTCCAAGGGGGGAATCGTGATATGTCTGTGGACGAACCGGAAGAAGAGAACACAGACTCACCTGCTCCTACCTTTGATGAATATGAACATGATTGCTTTGAACTCATGAAGGCAGAAACCACCCACTTACCTTCTGTTCTTGATGCCCCAATCACAGATCCTCAACTCACGTTGTATGTTGGTGGCTCCAGATTTGCAGATTCATTTGGCAACTACCATACAGGATATGCGGTTACCACAGAGACTACAGTTATGAAAGCCGCCTCGCTCCCAGCATCCATGTCTGCTCAAGAGGCTGAGCTTTATGCCCTTACAGTAGCCTGCCAGCTTGCAGAAGCACAAACAGCAAACATCTATACTGATTCACGGTACGCAATGGACGTGGCGCACGACTTTGGACTTATATGGAAGACTCGCGGCTTCTTGACTACAGCCGGCACCCCAGTGAAGCATTGCAGGGCAATAGATGCACTCCTGACAATACTCCAACTCCCAGAACAAGTAGCAATACTCAAGGTTAAAGCCCATGGAAAGAGAACCACACCAGAAGCCAGAGGAAACTACCTTGCCGATGAAACAGCAAAACAAGCAGCCATGACCCCCCTACAGGTCCAAACCACAGACTTTGTAGGGATATACCATCCACAACCAGAAGCGGTGCACAAAGACCTACTTAAAAAGACTCAAACAGATGCTGCAGACCAAGAGAAAACTACATGGAATAAGATGGGAGCAGTACAGATGAATGAACTTTGGACTGTAGGAACCCGTTTATGTCTCCCCAGAGCTCTGTACCCAGCTGTGGTACAGTGGGCCCATGGGCCAACCCATCTCTCAAAGACTTTGATGAACTCACTCATAAACAAACACTATGTAGCTCCAGGAGTCACTACTTTGACTAATCAGTACTGCAGGTCCTGCCACACCTGCCTAGCATGCAATCCTGGAAGGTTGGAGAAACCACCCCCGAAACATTCAGCCAGACCACTCTACCCCTTCCAGAGGATACAGATCGACCACATACAAATGCCAAAGAGTGGTAGATTCGAGTATGCCCTGGTAGTGGTAGACATGTTCTCAGGATGGCCAGAGGCTTATCCAGTTGCAAATCAGACAGCGAAAACCACAGCTAAAAAGTTACTTTTGGAGGTGGTTTTGCAGATATGGGGTACCTGAGGTGATAGAGAGTGATCAAGGTCCTGCGTTCACTGCTACAGTTACAAAAGAAATATGGAAGGCCCTAGGTACCACATTAGCGTTTCACACACCTTACCATCCTCAGAGTAGTGGGAAGGTGGAAAGAATGAACCAGACACTTAAAACCCGAATGTTGAAAATGGCCAGGGACACAGGTCTGTCCTGGCCGGAAAGTTTGCCAATAGCCTTGTTTAGTGTAAGGTACTCCCCGAGAGGGAAACATTCTTTATCCCCTTTTGAAATCTTGTTTGGATCCTAGGTTAGGTTGTTATTACCCACAACAATTGCAATTACAGTCTGATGCTTTGGTTGCTAAAGAATTAACTAATATCCATGCACGAGTGTTTTCTTCCATTCCAGATCCTGATTTAGACACTGGTACACACACTATACTTCCTGGTGATTGGGTAATGGTTAAAAAGTTCCTCCGAAAACATTCTCTGGAGCCAAGATATGATGGTCCGTTCCAAGTGTTGCTGACAACAGCTACTTCAGTAAAGTTGGCCGGAAAGAGCACTTGGAAACACGCATCCCATTGCAAAAAGGCTCCAGCCCCTGAGGACGGTGCACCATCTGCATCAGAATGAAGTTATATATCCTTCTTTTTACAGTGACAATTGTGTATACACAGGAAGTGGTTATTAGAAAAGCAGAACATACGATGCAATTTTGGTATAATTCATCAAACACATATGTGGCTACCTTTATATTTGATTTCTGTGATTTATTACTAGACATGTGCACAGAAAAAAAAAAATTTTGTTCCGTTTCGTATGGTCCCGTCTGTTCGTTTCCGTTAGTTTTTCGTAAGCCCCCCTTTTTCCCGTTCGTTCCCGTTCGTTTGTCGTACGACGTGATTTTTTCGTATTTCGATCGTTTCGTATTTCCGTTACCGTTTTATTTTCGTACATGCGGGATGATTCGTTATTCTGTTTAATTCATGTTCGTTTCTTGTTAGACAATAATTATCGTGAATTTTCGTCAATTTGCATTCTGTGTATCTTGAATGCTTTTCTTTTGTTAGTGTCAGTTGTATGTTCATTGTTCAATGACATCTATAACAAAAGAATTTCATTATGTATATTGAATGAATTCCTTTGTCTGTTATGGGTGTCATATCAACATACGAAAATAACAAAAGAAACATGTTCAAATGCAAATCTTTTGTTTATGTTTTTTTTAATGGCCAGAGAGTTAGGCTGGCCATACATGATACAATTTTCTGTGCAATTTTCTTTAGATTTACCTTCAACTATGTAGTGCAAGGGCCTGCCTGATTGCATACAACTGAAAGTGTTGTTTAGTTTGACCTCATATATGGTTTTTGGTAAATCTAAAAGAAAATTGTACAAGAAAATTGAACATGTATGGCCAGCCTCAGTAACTGAAAGCAGCTTCTCTTTTGTGCTGAGTACTATTGTTAAGCCCCATACACTTGGTCAGACTATTTTAACAACAAACATAAAAACGATCGTTTTCCGATCGTTCTCAGAAAATTTGTTCGTTTTTAAACTGCATCAGAAAACCATTTTTGGGTTCAGAAGTCTGGCCAACTGATGTCCCTTCAGATGAAAATCCACAGAAAAGTTTATTAGGCTTTACTGTACAAGTGTACTCACTACTCTAGTACTCAGCACAAAAGAGAAGCTGCTTTCAGTCACTGAGGCTGGCCATACATGTTCAATTTTCTTGTACAATTTTCTTTTAGATTTACCAAAAACCATATATGAGGTCAAACTAAACAACACTTTCAATTGTATGCAATCAGGCAGGCCCTTGCACTACATAGTTGAAGGTAAATCTAAAGAAAATTGCACAGCAAATTGTATCATGTATGGCCAGCCTAACTCTCTGGCCATTAAAAAAACCATAAACAAAAGATTTGCATTTGAACACGTTTCTTTTGTTATTTTCGTATGTTGATATGACACCTATAACAAAAAATTGCCTTTAGTATTTTGAATACACAGAAAAAAGGAAAAGGAATTCATTTAATATACATAATGAAATTCTTTTGTTATAGATGTCATTGAACAATGAACATACAACTGAAAACGAACACAAAACGGATTCAAACAAAATACACAATGCAAACCTCTTGATACAGATTTAATTTTCGTTATTTTGCCATTTTCGTTTTGTCGTTTTTTCCCGTCGGATCGTTCGTAATTGCGGTCGTTCGTTATGCGGCTCATCCGTTATCCTGTCGTTTTCGTATTTTGGTGCTTTAATATTTTCGTATGTACACATTATCCCGCGGGTACGAAAATGAACATTTTCGTACGAAAATAACATTCGTACGAACGGGAATGCACATATCTATTTATTACTTTATGCTCCTCACCATGAGCAGGAGGCGTGTAAGGCATACCAATCTATGGAGACTTATATCTATGTGATGTAACAGAGGATTGTGATAATTGGGCTTCTGTGGGTTGGAGTACAGGTAAGGACTGGAGAAATAGACCACAAAGTGCCCTGGATAAAAAAGACAAATATGGGGAGCCATATAGTGAGAAGGAACCTAAAGAAAAAATGATCCTAACCATAAGGAATCCCAGTCCTATGGATGCTGGCACATATGTTTTAGGGGTGCGGTATGGGGAAACGGAAAGGATACCTTATATGGGGGAAAAGGGACCCTACAGACAGTTCCAACTGAAAGACATGTATAAATCATCCGAATGGCAGGCCCTTCAGGCAGCAAGTGGTTCCCCTGGACCCCAGGAGAATATGCGTACCCTAGATGAGATAGTGGCCATAGCAGATCCCACATTCAAGGACACGATGGCGGCAGAGACTGGTTTCTCAGAGGTCAACCTGTGGCTCGAATGGATGAGGTATAGTGCAGGGAAACATAACAGGTCCAACTGCTATGTGTGTAGTGGGGCTAAACCCCATTTGGGAACAGTGCCATTGAACATACCTCCCACTCAAGAGGAGTGTTTTCTGAGCCTGTTTACCAATATCACTACTGATTACTTCCAGTGTGAAACATGGAAAAGGGAATACCCAATAATAACTAAGTCTGCAAGGCCCGGGGAGGATATCACTATATATCCTGGTAATTACACATGTTATGGGAAATATCAGGGAGAAGGGAGGTTCTTGAGTAACTTTTCTGAGGGATATTGTGCCTCATACAGTAGTGTATCCGCAGATTTAGTCCAAAATCAAGTCCAATCTTTGGGAGATGTGTATTGGATCTGTGGTGACATGAAGATTAGAACTAAATTACCTGGAAGATGGACAGGGAAATGTGCACTTGCTAAAGTCATAATGCCCCTGCACATCTTTTCCGTAGAAGACCTAGTAATAAAAGGGAATCATTCTAACAGAACGCGTAGAGGTGCCCCAGCTGGTAGTTTTGACCCCCATGTTTATATAGATGCCATAGGAGTTCCTAGGGGGGTCCCTGATGAGTTTAAGGCCAGAGACCAAGTGGCTGCAGGTTTTGAGTCCCCGATTCCTATAATCACTATAAATAAGAATGTAGATTGGATTAATTATATTTACTATAATCAACAGAGGTTTGTTAACTATACCAGGGATGCGCTCCAGGGAATAGCTGAACAACTAGAGGCCACTTCACAGATGACTTTCGCAAACGGCATGGCCCTAGACATGATTTTAGCTGAAAAAGGGGGTGTATGTAAAATATTACCTGGAACAAGTACATGCTGTACGTACATTCCGGACAATACCAGTCCGAATGGCAAGGTAACATTGGCCATTAAGAAATTAGAGGAACTCTCCAAAGAGTTAAAAAGAAATTCAGGGCTAACAGATCCCTGGGATCAGTATTTTGGGTGGATGAAAGGGTGGCAACGCATTTGCACTTAAATAGGTATAGCAATTTTGTTTTTGGTTATATTGGTTGTGGTGATGTTTTACTGTATGCTGCCCTGTATAAAGAAGCTGTTAGGAAAAGCAGCTGAAGAGGTAGCTCCTACTTTTTTTAATTTAAATGATATAGGAGATTCAATGAAGGAAGTAGAAGAGGGGCCGTATCCTCTGCTACCATCCTTGCCCGTTAAGACCACTTACAACATTCTCAAGTTACAGAAAGAATAAAAGAGTGTAGGGCCGTTACTTTTCAAATGTACATTTTAGGGGGGATTGTGGTGGAATTATTTTAAAATACTATATTTGATAAGTTGAAGCTAATTTTTTATTAGAACCACTAATGTGTTTCCCCATTATATTCCTTTAAGTTTTTTATATTCTTTTATATAATCTTTTTTATATATTTTCTATATATACATGTATGCACGTGTGAGATTATGAACCACAATACGTCTTTATTTTTCCTTGATGATGTTATATAAAAGATGTGTTACTCGTTGGAATTTGAGTATAAAAGATTGTATTTTAAAGTGCCTTCACTCACTCCATTCCTAATCGTGACCCCCTCCTGTGAAACCAACCCCCCACCTCCTGTGTTAATGGAATGCAGATCTTGTGTCCGGAGGAAACCACAATTGAAGGACTGAATTTAAACAAGGACATTTTTTCTAAACATGAATCTCCCCTTGCATCTTGGACTGTTCCACATGTTATACGTCAGACCCTTGGAAAACTGGATATGAGTTTGTGTGGGAAACCCCTTATAAGAACTTTAAACAAAGCATTAAAGAGCACATGTTCTTGAGTGGGCGTATGTGGGGTGTGTCAATGGTTGGATGGGAGGGAACTGGGTGTGTTATTATCATGTGAGGGTGTGTACTTTTTTATGTGAACCAATCACGTGCCTGTGTTTTGGGATGTCCTCTAGCAAATAAATTCCTGGGAGCTGCCTGAATTCAGCCCCTTTCTCTGCTGGCAATCATTCTCTTCTCATCTCTTCATTTTCCTTTGCTGCTGCAAAATACCATCAGCCATCCTGCATTTGTGTCAGGAAAATTCTCTTTCAGTGGCATCGCCCTATACAAGTCTATGCCCACCGCTCAGACGACGTTTCAGCGTGGGACCTCGTCGTGTCAACATCGAATGGAAGAGAAGGAAGAAGACAGCGGAGAGAAGCCCTGGCTATCGCGGAGGTGCCAGGCAGAAGCGGAAGGCACCGCAGAAGCCCAGAGAGTGTCGCCCTCCGGAGGAAGACAGCGGAGAGAAGCCCTGGTCCCCGCGGAGGTGCCAGGCAGAAAACGACGAAGCCCGGGGCCCTCCCCCATAAGCAAAGGAGCTTCATTGTGTTTGGAGCCCCGGCGGAAGACAGCGGCGAAGACCGGGGTGTGTTGGCGCCCCCGGCAGAAAATGACGAAGTCTGGGGCCCTCCTCCATAAGCAAAGGAGCTTCATGGTGTTTGGGGCCCCGCTTGAAGACAGCGGCGAAGACCGCAGTGGATTGGCGCACTCCCCGGCAGAAAACGGCGCCGTTTTCTGCCGGGGGGGGGTGCGCCAATCCACCCCGGTCTTCGCCGCTGTCTTCAGCAGAAGACCCCCAGCTGACTAATAAATTAATTTAAAAATGTCTATGAGGAAGGGGGGAGAGGGTTTTTTGGGACTTTAAATGAGGTAATGGGTTAATTACCTCCATCCCTTGCATTTGTATAGAGAAAGGAACAGGCAGGACTTTAAATGAAGCATGTGCGGGAAAGGTTTGCAATAAATTGGGGGAAAAGTAAATAATAATAAATCTGGAATACGTCTAAATATTTTATTGCTTTCACATAATGCACCGTACATGACTATATTGCACTATGGAAGAAAATAGATATACATATGTAGTTCACAGATTGGTTGGGGGGAAGGTTTATATAGGCAGTAACCCAAGTATATACAGACAAAAAGGTACAACAAACTGTACTGCAGTAATTAAAACATGGCATAAAGAGCTCATATGAAGATGATATATTGTGTAGTACTTCTGTAAATATACATAGATGCATGAGGTAGATAGCTCTACGCGTTTCGCGACTATTGGTCGCTCGTCAGGAGCAGGCATGCATTGCATTTATTATCTGTAATGACATAAGCACATAACTGGTTATACCAGGGCATTCAACATTTTGGGGGCCGAGAACATGTCAAGGTCCCAGATGGTACTCACCAGGTGGCCAAATGCGGCTAGCACTGGGGTGAAGCTCCTGACGGTCCCCTAGGGTTGGGGCAGCCCCTGGCGGGGGCTGTGGCTGGAAACCGGGGGACACAAGATCCAATGTTGATGGCTGCAAGGGGAGGGATGGGAAAAAGAAAAGGTTATGTATAGGAGGGATATGAGGGTGTAGAAAAGAGATAGAAGGGAGAGATGAAAAAGGAAAAAAATAAATAAAAATTAATAAAAATAAAAATAAAAAAAGGGGGGCATAGAGCTGGGACTGGTAAAGAGAGAATATTAAGGTGGGGTGAAAGTACAAGGTATGAATAGGAAGGAGGGGGAAAAGAGGATAACCTGAGAGCTCCGAGTGTGCTGCATGAGGTCGGTAGCGTGTGGGGAACCAAATGCCTGTGTCAGCATTGGACTACGCCCTCTTATAGGAGCCGCCCTCCCAGTCACCTGCCAGACGTCTCGCAAACGATGGGGAGGGGAGAGGAGGCACCTGCATCACTGCGGATTAACCGCTTGGTGGTGTGGCGCCAATTGTCTCCCAGTTCCCCGCGTGGATGGCATAACCAATGCGCCGCATGGAGAGCAGGCTCTCTGTGCGGCGATGGCGAGCGAGACGTATGCGCGCAGTGCCCGCCCATCAGTCCGTGCGTCTGTGCGTCACAGGACGGAGAGCATGGGCACTGAGCATCGCAGCCCCCAAATTGGAGCATGCCCCATGGGGGACAGGAGGTTCATGGCACCCCCAGGCCTGTTGCAGCATTGGGAAAACCTGTGTGAAAAAATGAGGAATTGCCCAGAACAGCCAGCTGTGCAAGGATCTGACAGAAAAATAAAACAATATTAAGCACATTGTTGCAAAAGATGAGAAAACACAACAAAAATGCAGTAATGAGTGTAAACACTTGTTGTAAACAGTATAGTCCCGTAAAGCACATGCTTCCATCCCTATTTTATAGTCTATGAGGAAGGGGGGAGAGGGTTTCCAGCCACAGCCCCCGCCAGGGGCTGCCCCAACCCTAGGGGACCGTCAGGAGCTTCACCCCAGTGCCAGCCGCATTTGGCCACCTGGTGAGTACCATCTGGGACCTTGACATGTTCTCGGCCCCCAAAATGTTGAATGCCCTGGTATAACCAGTTATGTGCTTATGTCATTACAGATAATAAATGCAATGCATGCCTGCTCCTGACGAGCGACCAATAGTCGCGAAACGCGTAGAGCTATCTACCTCATGCATCTATGTATATTTACAGAAGTACTACACAATATATCATCTTCATATGAGCTCTTTATGCCATGTTTTAATTACTGCAGTACAGTTTGTTGTACCTTTTTGTCTGTATATACTTGGGTTACTGCCTATATAAACCTTCCCCCCAACCAATCTGTGAACTACATATGTATATCTATTTTCTTCCATAGTGCAATATAGTCATGTACGGTGCATTATGTGAAAGCAATAAAATATTTAGACGTATTCCAGATTTATTATTATTTACTTTTCCCCCAATTTATTGCAAACCTTTCCCGCACATGCTTCATTTAAAGTCCTGCCTGTTCCTTTCTCTATATAATTTAAAAATGTGTGTGGTGTATTTTTTTACTTTAAATTTTTCCCCCAGGTGAATGGGTAGGGGTACGATGTACCCCATAGTCATTCACATAGGGTGGGGGGGCTGGAATCTGGGGGCTCTCAGATTCTGATAAGCCTCCCGCCCGCATACCCCGACAACCAACGGCCAGGGTTGTCGAGAAGAGGCTCTTGTCCCTATCGACATGGGGGAACAGTGCTTTGGGGGGGCAGTGCCCCCCTCTCCCAAAGCACACAATCCCCCATGTCGAGGGCATGCGGTCTGGTGCGGCTCAGGAGGGGGGCGCTCGCTCGTCCCCACCCCCATTCCTGTCCGGCCAGACTGCGTGCCTGGGATAAGGGTTTGGTCTGGATCTAGGGTGCTACCCCACGCCGTTTTTTTGGGGCGCAGGTTTACCCCTTACGTTCCAGACCAAATCTAAGGGCCTGTTATGCACCTGGGAGGGGGACCCCACGCCACTTTTTTTTATTTGGTCTGGAGTTCCCCTTTATCACCGTCCTGTCAGGGGGGGGGGAATGCCTGCTCGTCTGTTAATACAATGTATGAACAGCCATCTGTCATTTCCCCTAATCAGTCCCACCCCCCTTACAGTTAGAACACACCAAGGGAACATAATTAACCCCTTCCTCGCCCCTAGTGTTAACCCCTTCCCTGCCAGTGACATTTTTATAGTAAGCAATGCATTTTTATAACATTGGTCGCTAGAAAAATGCCAATGGTCCCAAAAAAGTGCCCGCCATAATGTCGCAGTACCCATAAAAATCGCGGATTACCGCAACTACTAGTAAAAAATATATATTAATAAAAAGCCATAAACTATCCCCTATTTTGTAGTTGCTATAACTTTTGCGCAAAACAATTAAACGCTTATTGCGATTTTTTTGGAACCAAAAATATTTAGAAGAATACGTATCGGCCTAAATTGAGGGACAATAATTTATTTTTAGATAATTTGGGGGAGATTTATTATAGCAAACAGTAAAATAGATTCTTATTTTTTTTTAAATGTCGCTCTATTTTTGTTTATAGCAAAAAAAAGAAAAACGCAGAGGTGATCAAATACCACCAAAAAAAACTTGATTTGTGGCAAAAAAAAAGAAGAAAAGGACACCAATTTTGTTTGGGAACCACGTCGCACGACCGCGCAATTGTCAGTTAAAACGAATCGCAAAAACTGGCCCGGTCATTGACCAGTAATATGGTCTGGGGCTCAAGTGGTTAAAAACACTAAAAAGTTAGCCCAATTTTTGGCAATAATGTGAAAGATGTTACACCGAGTAAATATATACCCAACATGTCATGCTTTTTATGATTGCAAACACTCATAGAATGGCGCCAAACTTCAGTACTTTAAAATCTCCATAGGCAACACTTTTTTTTTCTTCAGGTTACCAGTTTAGAGTTACAGAGGTGGTCTAGTGCTAAAAGTATTGCTCTCGCTCTAACGCACGCGTCAATACCTCACATGTGTGGTTTGGACGATGTTTACGTATGTGGGCGGAACTTGCGTAAGTCCCACCCACATACGTAAACCACACATGTGAAGGATTGACGCGTGCGTTAGAGCGAGAGCAATACTTTTAGCACTAGACCTCCTCTGTAACTCTAAACTGGTAACCTGAAAAAAAACTTCAAGCGTCATCTTTCACATTATCCATAAAAATTGGGCTAACTTTACTGCTTTGTTATTTTTTAATTCATGAAACTGTTTTTTATTTTTTTTGCAAAAATAAAAAAGGCGTTAGAAAATTTTTTGCGCAAATACCGTTGGAAGTTTTAAAAAAAATGGCGGCCACTTTATTCACTAGGGTGTCTGCTAATAAAATATATATAATGTTTGAGTAATTTTCAAGGAAGAAAATATAATTGTTACATGAAGCAGAGAAGTGCCAGAATAGGTGCGGTATGGAAGGATAAAGTGCAACAATAAAAGTGAAATATTTCTTTAAATTTCGTACCTAGGGGGGGTGTAATGTCAGCATGTGAAAAAGCGCACGTTTCCCGTGGTTAGAAATGTCCCTGCACAAAATGACATTCTGAAGAAAAAAAAAACTGACTCGCGGCTATAATGAATTGTCGGCTCCCGGCAATTGTGAGAGATTCCTTCATAAAACCAAAAGAAAAAGCATTAGAAGGCCCTTCAGGTCTGATATGGATATTAAGAGGAACCCCGCCGTCAATTTTTAAAAATAAATGACGTGGGGTTCCCCCCAAATATCCATACCAGGCCCTTCAGGTCTGGTGTGGAATTTAAGGGGAATTCCACGCCAAAATCCACACCAGACCCTTATCCGAGCACATTGATCTGGCCGGCCGCAGAAAAGAGGGGGGACAGAGTGCGGCCCCCCCTCTCCTGAACCGCACCAGACCACATGCCCTCAACATTGGGAGGGTGCTTTGGGGTCCCCCCCAAAGCACCTTGTCCCCATGTAGATGAGGACAAGAGACACATCCCCACAACCCTTGCCCGGTGGTTGTGGGGGTCTGTGGGCAGGAGGCTTATCGAAATCTGGAAGACCCCTTTAACAAGGGGGCCCCCCAGATCCCGGCCCCCCCATGTGAAATGGTAATGGGGTACATTGTACCTCTATCATTTCACCCAAAAAAAAGTGAAAAGTGTTAAAAAAGACAAGAGCCAGTTTTTGACAAGTCATTTATTAATATCTTCTTTCCGCTTCTTCTTCTTCCATCTTCTTCTATTTTCTTCTTTCCTTCGGGTTTCTTCCTCCATCTTCTTCCTCTGCTTCTTTCTTGGGTCTTCTAGTCCCGCATCTTGACCGGCGTCTTCTTCCATCTTCTTCTCCTTCCGCTGGCCTTCTCATCCGCATCTTCTTCTTCTTCCCCGGCGCTCGGCTTCCAATTGAAATCCCCGCTGTGTGACGCTCATGAGACCACGCCCCCCCTCTGACGCCATGGGTAATCTCCTAGGAAAGTCCCTGTGTGGTGCGTGTACGTCAGTGGGGGGGCGTGGTCTCATGAGCGTCACACGGCGGGCAATTCAATTGGAGGCTTGTGCGCGGTTTTTTCTTCCCCGGAGGCTCGGCTTCCAATTGAATTGCCCGCTGTGTGACGCTCATGAGACCACGCCCCCCCTCTGACGCACACGCACCACATGGGGACTTTCCTAGGAGATTACCCATGGCGTTGGGGGGGGCGTGGTCTCCTGAGCGTCACACAGCAGGGATTTCAATTGGAAGCCGAGCGCCGGGGAAGAAGAAGAAGAAGAAGATGCGGACAAGAAGGCCAGGGGAAGGAGAAGATGGAAGAAGACGCCCGTCAAGATGCGGGACTAGAAGACCTAAGAAAGAAGCAGAGGAAGAAGAAGATGGAGGAAGAAACCTGAAGGAAAAAAGAAGATGGAAGTAGATGGAAGAAGAAGAAGCAGAAAGAAGATATTAATAAAGGACTTGTCAAAAACCGGCTCTTGTCTAACACTTTTCACTTTTTTTTTTGTGAAATGATAGAGGTACAATGTACCCCATTACCATTTCACATAAGGGGGGGCGGGATCTGGGGGGCCTCTTTGTTAAAGGAGTCTTCCATATTTCGAAAAGCCTCCTGCCCGCAGACCCCCACAACCACCGGGCAAGGGTTGTGGGGATGAGGCTCTTGTCCTCATCAACATGGGGACAAGGTGCTTTGGGGGGGGGGACCCAATTATAGCCGCGAGTCCGTTTTAAACGGCTTTTTTTCTTCAGAATGTCATTTTGTGCAGGGGCAGTTCTAACCACGGGAAATATGCGCTTTTTCACATGCTGACATTACACCCCCCCCCCCCCCCAGGTACGAAATTTAAAGGAATATTTCACTTTTATTGTTGCACTTTTAGCATTATTAAAATCACTGCTCCCGAAAAAACTGCAGTTTTTATAACTAAAAAGAGCATTGATACATGTCCCCTGGGGCAGGACTGAGGTCCCCAAACACTTTTTAGGACAAAACTTGCAGATTAGCCTTTAAAATTAGCACTTTTGATTTCCCCCATAGACTTCTACAGGGAGTTCGACGGCGGCTTTACTTATCAATTGCATTGCGCTGCTGCTGCGCCCGGTTCATGCGCCTAATAGTAAATCAGCCCCACTATATTGCCCAAATGTTTGATGAAATAAAAAAGGATGATTTTAGGCAGAGTACATGGATAACAAACACGACATGCTTTAAAATTGCGCACAAACGCGCAGTGGCAACAAACTACATACATTTAAAAAAAACTTCTAAAACCTTTACAGGTTACCACATTAGATTTACAGAGGAGGTCTACTGCTAAAATGACTGCCCTCGATCTGACCTTTGCGGTGATATCTCACATGCATGGTACAATTGCTGTTTACATATGACGCCAGACCGACGCTTGCGTTCACATTTGCGCAAGAGCAGGGGGGGGCAGGGGTGCTTTTTTCTAATTATTTATTTTGCTTTTTTATTTATTTTTTATCCATGACATGAAAAACGGTCGTGTGTGTGCGGCATTACAGGTGCTGGTCTCTCAAAATGTGATGGCATCTTGGGAGACCCTGTGTAAGTGTGTCCGAGTCTGTGAAATGCTGTACAACTACGTTAAAATTTCACTAGTGTGTGGTAGCGTTCAAAACACCAATGCAAAGACCAGGATTGTCAGGACAGCCTGGACAATAATAACGGTTGTCACGCCTATATCCGTGCTTGGTACAGACACAACGGGCCAGATTCAGAAAGGCCGCATGCAAAGTTGCGGCAGCGTAACTTTTCTTATTTACGTTACGCCGCCGAAACTTTATATGCAAGTGCTGTATTCAGAAAGCACTTGCGTGTAAAGTTCCAGCGGCGTAGCGTAAACTGGGCGGCCTAATTCAAATTCGGCGGGTAGGGGGCGTCTCCTATTCAAATTAGGCGCGTCCACGCGCCGAACGTACTGCGCATGCGTCAACCATTGTAAAATCCCAGTGCGCATGCTCCAATTTATGATGGTGTTTGACGTGAACGTAATCAACGTAAATCCCCATTCACGGACGAGTTACGCAAACGATGTAAACATTTTCAAATTTCCTACGGTCACGACGTCCATACTTAACATAGGATGAGCCTGCTATGGGCAGCTTTATCTTTACTCCGGGAAAACCCTTATGTAAACGGCGTAAAGTGACTGCGTCGGGCCGGCGTAAGTTTGTGAATTGGCGTATCTCACTGATTTACATATTCTCGGCGTAAATCAGCGGGAACGCCCCCAGCGGCCATTTTAAAAACACATTTAAGATCCGACGGCGTAATACAATTACGCCTGTCGGATCTTCAATGCAAACCGGCGTTTCTTGTTTTCTGAATACAGAAAACAAGATAAGCCGGTGCAAATTGTGAGTTATGCCGGCGTATCACTCTTTCTGAATCTGGCCCAACATCTTATTTGGGGGCTTCAAAACGTTTGTTGAAGTGGTTTATGAGGGGCCGAATTTTGTAGATCCGATCGTATTCAGGGTCTCCACGAAGACGACAACGTTTATTGTCGTTGAATTGCATGAACCGCAAGATATGCGTGCCCTGGCCATGGAGGCAGAGAACACGGGCATATGGTGAACTGGGTGTTTGGACCAATATGTCCGCAACTTCGTCAATTGATGTATGCCCATGAGAAGTGATAGGCCCAGAAAGGTCTTAAATTAGGATTAAATTGGGGATTAGTGGAGAGGAATTGACCAGCATACAAATTACTTTGGTCCACAATAGATCTATAGCGATCTTCTGTGAAAAACAGCTAATAAAAATCAAGTGGCGTAAAATCAGCTGTTTCCACCTGAATTTCCGGGTTGGCCAGTGAATGGGGGAAGTACGGGTTCTGCAGAAGTGCTGGGCACCCAATCAGGATTGGCAAAGTCTGCAGGACGGACATTTTGGGCTCGACGGGCCTGTCTGTTTTCTTCTTGGTGGCAGCGGGACACTACTTGTGCTTGCCACCTCGCCAGCTTGAACTGCACTTATGGGATTCGTCATGTCACCAAGTGTTACTGCAGTGCAGAGTGTACGACCAGGGTGTACTAGGCCGCTGGTACTTGCCAGTTCACCAGAAGGATGAACGGCACTAGTATTTCTCTGCTCCATGTGAGAGCCCTGCAGTTCTTGCACCTCAACAACAGCAGAATGGGGTCGGGTACGCCTGACCTTAGCAGGGACCTCACCTTTGTTGCCAGAGCTATCTGTCATGGAGCCGCTGTCTATGGGATCTTATTCTGAGCCTAAATCTGACAGATGCGTGACCACCTCTGTCATGCTCAGAAACTCGTAGGCCTCTTTACTAGTGTACATTTGCTTTGCCATTTTGGGCTCTGAATTTACTGGTACACTAGTAAGATTGAAAGGTAAAAAAAAGCACCTGACTGTCAGCAACTGTATAAAACGCTACCAAAAAAAAAAAACTGTTAGCGATTGCAGGGATCAGGCCTGACTCTGTGAACGCAGCAGTTATGTGTTTAGTGTTTTGTAAGTGACTGTGATCGATCGATACTGCACTTGGGTGGGCTGGGCGGAGGGGCAAAACGCAAGTGCTAGCAGGTATCTGGGCTGATCCCGCTAGCACTGCGTTTTTGGGAATCCTAAACTGCTGGGAATGCTAGTATAGATCTGATCAGATCAGATATTGATCTGTTTAGATACTATACCACTAAGGGAGGTGTATGCTGCATGTGTGAGTGTTAGCGCTACTGGCACTAACCTGATGCTGCCTGGGCGACGCAGACCCTGACTGACACTAAACCTAATTGATATCACCCACAGGGTGATCAGGGGGTTAAACCTTTATTGGGTTATATACGGCGGGTGCCATGATGCTATAGACAGCAAACTAACTAACCAGCGTCACCTGTAACACTTATACGTTGATCACTGGTGAAAGGGTTAACTAGGGGGTTAAAACCTTTATTAGGTAATATATAGGGGTACCTCACACTATGTAAAAACCTGACGGTGAACTTAAATAACTAACTGGCTAACCAGCATCACCTGTGACACTTATACAGTGATCACTGGTGAAAGGGTTATCTCTAGGGGCAATCAGGGGGTTAAAACCTTTATTATGCAATATATGGGGGTACCTGACGCTATAAAAATTTGACGGTGAACCTAAAAAAATAACTGGCTATCTAGCGTCACCAGCGACACTAATACGGCGATCAGAAAAAAGATTACTTTGTGACACTGGCGAAAGTGATCAGTAAAAAATATGACCACTGCAAATGGTGACACTGTGACTGGGGGTGATCTCAGAGTGACTGGGGAGTGGAAAGTGTGCTTATGTGCATATGCCTGTCTGCGCCATGCCGCTGATGTAAATGTACAGGCGGCAGTCCTTAAGTGGTTAAATATTGACATTTGCACTGTAAACTGTAATTTTAGGTACTTTTTTGCAGTGTCAATAAAAAATGCATATCTGTAAGGAAAAGTTATGATTTTTACCAGTAAAAAATGTGTTGCCGTTTGTAAATTTTGGAGTCTAGACAGTAAATTTCACTTCAGGGGGTTGGCAACACTGGAATTATATGAACTAAAAGTCTCTTCTTACACTGCGGCAGGAAGCTTGTAGTTCTGAAAGTACTACCAGGGCACTCATACGTGTCCCTATAGTTCACCGACACTTCCTGCAGAGTGCGCAGAGGTACAGGCAAAGAGCTGTACTGAGTCGTCTGCAGGAGCCTGACATTACACCCGCTGTAGCTGGCCAGCTAGAACCTGTCCTAGGTAGCTAATATAACCTACATGCATATACAGCTGAACCTAATGTAGAGCACATGTTTATATGTGAGAGACAAAAGCAAAGTTATTCACTGTGGTTTTGTGCTTGGATGTCATATAACAGTTGTATGTTGTGTTCACAGAATGAAAAGAAAAAATATGCCTTTAAGAGTCATTTGTTTGTATGGCAGCAGGAGGTAAGGAATAACACAGCTGAATTCATGCCAGAAAGCATACAGTTAAGCTTTTTTGGCTCATCAGAAGCCTTGGCCTAATCACAGCCAATCTCACATTGAGCAGAGTCTTGACCAGTCACAGCCAGCTTTACAAACGCTCTGTCTGAGAGGTTCCTAATACTCCATGTGCTACTAGATTATTCCACACAGAGACAGAAAGCCACATGGAGACAGAGCCACACAGAGACAGAGAGCAGACACACAAGACACACAAGGCCAGAGTCTTGTTTTATGGAAGCCAGGGGATAAAAATAGGTGTGACAGTTAAAATGTGACACAGTTTATATATATATATATATATATATATATATATATATGTGTGTGTTATTATTGTAAATAGTGTGGTTAGAACTGTATACTGATCTAGTTGTGTGTTCGCTTGTAGTTCCACCATACCTCCTAACCTAATTCAGAAACCAAACCCAACTAAGCTAACCCTGCAAAAGCAACCTTGCAAACCAAATTGCAAACAACAGAGTTATACCTTTCAGAGAAATCAGAGAATGCTTTGATAACTTAGAGAGAGAGTAAATACTGAAGAAAGAAATATATCCACCATCTTATGTTAAATGACAAGATTGAATATTTGAACCACCATTTTCTATTATACTTATTCATCACGTGTTTTTGTACATGGACTGTCTGCTGCAAAGCAGCAGCATTATATATGAACAAAAGTTATTAAAGAAGTTATTTTAAGCATTTAGTGTGCTCTTTAAACCTGCTGCTTCCATAGAACGGCGCTCGAGGAATTTAAGAGTAATAGACAGTCTTGTTGGACAGAAAAATCAGAGATATCACAACTCTTCTAATGCCACAGCGCATGAGGCACTTCATAGTGCTGCGCCTGCCACAGTTGAACTATTTCTCCCTTTGAGGGAAAAGCGATAGCGCTCCTCAACTTGCACAGTAAAGAGCGCATTTGAGCAGCGGAGCACCAGCATATACCACCACGCAGCTACCGCCATGCAGCTACCGATCCCTGAGTGAGCAAGTAAAGACACCTTAGCAGAGCTACCATAGAGGCCATAGAAGTGTGTTTACTCAAACTGCAGCCGACTCTTAAAGTGGCAGAACGGCAAAGGCAAGATAGTCACGGAAAAGCACCAACCCTCCTGCGACCCCTAGAGAGAGAAAAAGACGCATGGTGGGAGACCAAAGTCCAGACCTAGAGTGCCTGCACTGCCACCCATGAAAAGGCCACGTACTGCAGCCAGCTAGTTTCCCGCCACTAGGCCCAAAGCCTGCAGCAGTGCATCGCAAAGCATTGCAGAGCATCACAAGTCATCGCAGAGCATCGTAACTCATCGCAGAGCTTTCCAAAGCATCGCAAGTTTCGCATTAAGAAAAGACAAGTCTCCTCTAAGACTAACATTTGTTCCAGTAACCTACAGATCACAGTATCCTGCTCTTCAGAAATAAGGTCAGAGCTTTCCTTTTATTACTTATCAATGCACATAGGCTTTGGCATAAAGAGACATTTTCGTGTTCAGGAATAAAAGACTGTAAAGTAAAACGAAGGACAGTTTGTAGTATACAGACTCTAAAGTATTTAAAGTGAAAGTCATTTATTGCCTGCATCTTTTGCTATTGCATTTAAAGTGAAAGTCATTTATTGCCTGCATCTTTTGCTATTGCATTTAAAGTGAAAGTCATTTATTGCCTGCATCTTTTGCTATTGCATTTAAAGTGAAATTCATTTATTGCCTGCATCTTTTGCTATTGCATTTAAAGTGAAGGTCATTTATTGCCTGCATCTTTTGCTATTGCATTTAAAGTGAAATGTCTAAGCCTAGTATTACCATGCCACTGTTAGAGGATACAAAGATAGATAGGATAGAGGGTGAAGAGCAAGTGGACCTGTCTGAGGTAGAAGAGTCTGATGCAGCATTAGCCTTGCCCCAAACAAAATGAGCTAAGACGCTTCGAACGCATTAGAAAACCGACCCCAAAAATGCAGGAAAATTTGGAGCAAAAAGTAGCATTAATTAGAAAAAGCTTCACCAGAATGTATGATAAGTGGAAATCATACATTAAAGATGTTCGTAGAAAGCTAAAGTAAGATAGTATAAAAGAAAACTTGAGTGATCTAGTAGAGACGATAGAAGAATTTGAATCAGAGCTTATGGCAGTGTATGTCAACCTGCGGTCATCCACAACACTTTCCCAGGATATTGTGAGGAACATGGACACATGTACTGCAGTCAATAAAGATTTAGTAAAGCTCATGAGAGAATTATCATCTGAAGCCAACTATGATGAAGTTAAGGCAAGAAAGAGAATGAACGAGCTCTTCACAAGAGACTATGCTAGGTCCTTAGGGGGAACCACAATCTCAAGTGGGACCTTTCACTAGCAGAAGTGCCAGTTACACGGCAGAGACCTCAAATACTCTAGCCACAAGAAAGGAACTTGTTGAACAACTTGCTGTCAAGAAAGCAGAAATCGAGATGGAATCTGCCATTAAGGCACAGCGCCATCAACTGGAGGCACAGCGCCATCAACTGGAGGCACAGCGCCATTAACTGGAGGCACAGCGCCATCAAATGGAAGCTGAAATGGAGGCACACCGCCAACAGATGAAAAGTCTGGAAAGACTGAAAGAAGTTAAGATTATAGAAGCCAGACTAAGAGTACATGAAGAGGACATGAATGGTAGTCATAGGTCCAAATCTGTACTAAGTGAAGGAGCATACTCCTACTCACCTCCATACATCCAGGAGAATGAAAGGAAACCTTCAGTATGTAGTGAAGGAAAAAGTCATTGCCCTTCCATTCCTGCCCAGAAAGACGAAAAGAGAGACTCACTTAATTTAGAACTAAGAGAGAAAATAAAATGGGATAATTCTACCCCTAGATGTCACTGCAATGATCAGGAGAATGTTGCGACTATTGTCCCAGCAAGACGGCAGAGTACAGTCCCAGCAAGACTTCCCATTCCAGAACCTACTGTATTTTCAGGAGACATACTGAAGTTAATAGAGTGGAAGGCAAGTTTTGAAATGATCATTGAGCATCATTGTTCCAGACCAGTTGACAAGTTATTCTACCTTCAGAGATATGTTGGTGGAGAAGCAAAGAAAGCCCTTGAAGGCAACTTCTATAGAACAGACGAAGAAGCCTATAAGCAAGCCTGGGAAAAGTTAAATATAGATAGATATGGTCATCCTTTCTTAGTACAAAGAGCTTTTAGGGAGAAATTGAATAACTGGCCTAAAATAGGTCCCAAGGAACACTTCAAACTCCAAGAGTATGGTGATTTCCTGCAAGCATGCAGCAATGCCATTCCACATGTACGAGGACTAAAAGTACTGAACGACTATCTAGAAAATCACAGGATGCTAGCCAAGCTACCTGAAGAAGTGGCTTCTAGATGGAATCGCTATGTGACTGAACAGTTAGATCTAAATAAGGACTTCCCAAGTTTTGAAAAGTTCTGAGTTTGTTAATAGGGAAGCACGAATAGCATGTAATCCAGTAACAGCATCTTACGCCTTAAAATCCTTAGAAGAAAGGCCTGCAGGAGATAAAAAAACATGCAAGAGCAACTAGATTTGCAATCAACTCAGCAGCTAAAGGTCTAGATACCTGCGAAAGCAAGTTTAAAGTCACTACTGGGTTGAGTAAAGAGACAGAACCGACAAATCCTCAGACTACCTTTTAAGTGTATGTTCTGTGGAGAGAACCACTCCATACACAAGTGCCAACAATTGAAAGAGAAGTCCTCAAATGAAAAGAAAAAATTTGTACTTGATAACCAACTGTGTTTTGGATGCTTAAGAAAAGGCCATGTTACTAAGGAGTGTAAGAAAAAGGCTACGTGCAGCGTCTGCAAAGCACGCCATCCTACACCACTACATGAAGAACGTCCAAAGAAGGATGAATCCTCAATACCTAAAGATGCTGAGGAAGAAAAGAATCAGTATTCTCTTGCAGAATAAGGGAAGGAGAAAGCAACGGCAAATCAATGGTTGTACCTGTGTGCCTTTTCAAATCCTAAAAGCAGGAACAAGAAGGTATACACCTATGCACTACTGGATGCCCAAAGCGACATCACCTTTATTGATCAAGAAATCTGCAAGAAATTACAAGTGGCTACAGAACCAGTGAAGCTCAAGCTCACCACAATGACGTGGAGAGACACATTAGTGAACAGTCAAAAGGGGGTGTGGCTGAGCATGACGGTGTGAGAGCTACTAGCTAAGTCGGGCGTCCCGAGTTGGCTCTCTGAGATGCACGTGTGAAGTTTGAGACCAGAGATTTTAGACTCGTCGTACCCGCAATACCTGAGGTTATCTGCCGAATCTGCGTGGAGTGACTGGAGGGCTTGTGAGCCTGAGAGCCTGGCAGCGTGTGTCTGATGATCCCAGGGCGGTCACTGTGGCTGGTATATTGGCGCGACCTAACGGCATGGAGAGCTAGTGATCCCTGATGTCAGTGCCGTAGGAGAGCGACGCCGCTTTGATTACCAGACAGGTGTGCATGAGCTGCGCGTCTGTGGAGAGAGAACGAAGCAGTCCATGCAGAGATGGACGAACCAGCAAGATCAAGCGGGACAGAAAGAACCGGTAGAGAATTTGAAGGAAACAGAATCGCTGAAGCTACTTTGCTATAACCCAGGTACAGTGATTAAAGAAGTGCTAACTCCTACAGCGGCTATAACAGACATTATACAGCGTATTATACAAGATAGCAGTATTGATTATGAATGCCTTAGCTGATACAAGTGCTCAACCCCTAGATGGCAACAGAAGGGACAGTAAAAATCTAAACGGGAGTGATGGAGCAAAGACTGATGTAGATGATAAACTGAGTCAGTCAGAGAGACCTGCTAAGGCCCCCCCTTTAGAGCTACCAAGGAAAGGGATAAAAGACTCAGGAACTGAACAAGACATCAGAAAGTTACTAAGCTCCCTTCCCACAAAGGAGGATATACAGGAAGTAATGAGTAAATGGTTGGGCCCCTTGAAAGTTGAAATGGAAGAGATGCGGCAAAACACGGAAGTGTTAGACAAAAAGATCCAAGGTTGTACAGTGGCACAAGGGTTAGCGGAGGTACGGGTAGACCGATTGGAGGAAACAATTAGATCTCAACATCAGAGACTGCAAACATTACAACTACAGGTAGAAGAAAATGAAAATAGAAATAGAAGAAATAATATACGGATTAAAGGTATATCAGAGGCGGTCACGACATCTGAGTTAAGAGGAAGAGTGTCATCCATTTTTAATGAGATAATGGGTAACCCTCTTGATAACTATATTGAACTGGACCGAGTGCATAGGATCCCTACAGGCCCCATGCAGCCACAAGAAGTCCCAAGAGATGTCCTCTGCAGGGTACACTTTTTTAGGGTAAAGGAAGATATAATGAGGGCAGCATGGCAGAAAGGAACATTGGAAATAGACAAAGATAAGATTCAAGTATTCCCTGATCTAAGCCGTCAAACAAGAGCTAGAAGAAAAAAACTGAAACCTCTACTAGATCATATCCGCACTAAGGGTGGATCATATAGATGGGGATATCCGCTCTCTCTGATTATTAAGAAAAATGGGGACACATTCATTTTAGCTAACCCAGAACAACTACCTGATCTATTTATGTTTCTGGGATCGGAAGCTATTGAAGTACCTAATTGGAAAGAGATACAGATCACTGAAGCAAGAGTTACGTTCCGGCAGGGAAAACGGAGTCAAGATTGATAGGGAGCGATGAGTTGCTGGCACTAAAGAGTTTCTCTCTCTATACTATTCAGGGTTTTTTTTTGTTTTGTTTTTTGTCAGAGAGATGATACGGTCATCCTCCTTTTTTTTTGGACTGTGTCTTTTTCTCTCTTGCGCTCTCCATATACAGGGAGTGCAGAATTATTAGGCAAATGAGTATTTTGACCACATCATCCTCTTTATGCATGTTGTCTTACTTCAAGCTGTATAGGCTCGAAAGCCTACTACCAATTAAGCATATTAGGTGATGTGCATCTCTGTAATGAGAAGGGGTGTGGTCTAATGACATCAACACCCTATATCAGGTGTGCATAATTATTGGGCAACTTCCTTTCCTTTGGCAAAATGGGTCAAAAGAAGGACTTGACAGGCTCAGAAAAGTCAAAAATAGTGAGATATCTTGCAGAGGGATGCAGCACTATTAAAATTGCAAAGCTTCTGAAGCGTGATCATCGAACAATCAAGCGTTTCATTCAAAATAGTCAACAGGGTCGCAAGAAGCGTGTGGAAAAACCAAGGCGCAAAATAACTGCCCATGAACTGAGAAAAGTCAAGCGTGCAGCTGCCAAGATGCCACTTGCCACCAGTTTGGCCATATTTCAGAGCTGCAACATCACTGGAGTGCCGAAAAGCACAAAGGTGTGCAATACTCAGAGACATGGCCAAGGTAAGAAAAGCTGAAAGACAACCACCACTGAACAAGACACACAAGCTGAAACGTCAAGAATGGGCCAAGAAATATCTTAAGAATGATTTTTTTAAGGTTTTATGGACTGATAAAATGAGAGTGAGTCTTGATGGGCCAGATGGATGGGCCCGTGGCTGGATTGGTAAAGGGCAGAGAGCTCCAGTCCGACTCAGACGCCAGCAAGGTGGAGGTGGAGTACTGGTTTGGGCTGGTATCATCAAAGATGAGCTTGTGGGGCCTTTTCGGGTTGAGGATGGAGTCAAGCTCAACTCCCAGTCCTACTGCCAGTTTCTGGAAGACACCTTCTTCAAGCAGTGGTACAGGAAGAAGTCTGCATCCTTCAAGAAAAACATGATTTTCATGCAGGACAATGCTCCATCACACACGTCCAAGTACTCCACAGTGTGGCTGGCAAGAAAGGGTATAAAAGAAGAAAAACTAATGACATGGCCTCCTTGTTCACCCGATCTGAACCCCATTGAGAACCTGTGGTCCATCATCAAATGTGAGATTTACAAGGAGGGAAAACAGTACACCTCTCTGAACAGTGTCTGGGAGGCTGTGGTTGCTGCTGCACGCAATGTTGATGGTGAACAGATCAAAACACTGACAGAATCCATGGATGGCAGGCTGCATGAGTTTCCTTGCAAAGAAAGGTGGCTATATTGGTCACTGATTTGTTTTTGTTTTGTTTTTGAATTTTAGAAATGTATATTTGTGAATGTTGAGATGTTATATTGGTTTCACTGGTAAAAATAAATAATTGAAATGGGTATATATTTGTTTTTTGTTAAGTTGCCTAATAATTATGCACAGTAATAGTCACCTGCACACACAGATATCCCCCTAAAATAGCTAAAACTAAAAACAAACTAAAAACTACTTCCAAAAATATTCAGCTTTGATATTAATGAGTTGTTTGGGTTCATTGAGAACATGGTTGTTCAATAATAAAATTAATCCTCAAAAATACAACTTGCCTAATAATTCTGCGCTCCCTGTATAAGGGTTTTATGATATATCGCTGTGTTTCTTGGCTCCCTATGTTTGCTTTTTGTTTGTTTTCCCTTTTCTAGGGAGATTTCCCTTTTCTTTTTTTTTTTTTGGATTGGTTTCCACTCTCTCCTTTCCACAAAGAGAAAAGTTTTAAGCAATATAAATGGACGGACGGACATATAGTATATATAGTATACATAGAGAAACTTTGTGTTCTTCTCAACTCTTTATTTTTCTTTATCCAGAAATGAAAGACCCTCGCACAGAATGAGGGGGGTATGAGAAGATGGGGGGATTGACACGTATGTATAACATTTTTTTTTTTTTTTTTTGGGGTTATGTGCACACTGAGCACACTTTAATAGGTATAGATATTAGCAATACAACAACATTTACTGGTGGTATATATCATGTTGTATACTGTTAGTCGTTCCCTAAGATAGGGTGGGCCGTAATGGGTAGGGGGGAGGGTGAATGGGCTTGCTTTATGGCCCTCATGATTAATACGGTGTTAAAGGGATAATGTAGAAGAGAGGGATAAGGACAAATGTGTCATAGATATCACTGCTAACCTGCATCAAATAGGATGCAGATTATAAATCACGGAGCACAGGGGGAAGGGGAAGGGTACAGGGGAACTCAAGAGCCCATTAGGGATCTCTAATTGTGCAACATGACTATAAGGTTAAAGGGTAAGAATGGGGGGGAGTGAATGGGTGGGTTTTTTCTTAGGTATGGGAAAAGGGGGAGGGGGGAACACAACATAATTAGGGTACACTAGACTAGGGGACTACGAACAATGAGGGGTGGGGGAAGGGATGATTAGGACTAGAGGGTGAGGGAAGAGGTGAGGGGATGGCTCTGTGTGTGGGGGGGGGGGGAAGTAGATAGAAGTAGTTTGGGGTTTGGATAACATAAAGGACTGTGAAGGCCAAAATGAAGGAAAATTAATTATTATTTGTATACTATATATATACACACACACACTTATATTGTTTACATAGTTACACGAGGAGTGTCATAAGTTAGAATATATGAATGAATTAATGAATGCTGATGTTATGTTATAAGACACTTATACTTATAGAGTATATTCTTGGATAGAATATTTTATTTTTTTTCCTGGACACTAGAGTGATAATGGAAGAGAGGAAAATCGAGAATATGGGGGGGAAGGTAAGGGAGAGCGAGAGAATAGGATGCTCTAAAGGATTAATAACTTATATTGGAGGATGAGAGACAAGAGGAGGGAAGGACGAGGAGAGCGGGATGAAGAAATATACTCAAAGATAGACAAAAATAAGATATATAGCAAAGAGAGAAATATTAATAGTAAAGTAAGGGTAAGGAGGGTAAGCGGGAAGAAGGAATATACGGAGAAGAAAATTGGAGCCACGGGTGGGTGGCCTGGCACTTGCACTGCTCTGCTCTATAACACCCCCATAGTAAACGCCTCTCCTGTTTTTTATTTTATTTATTTTTTCCATATATATATATATATATATATATATATATATATATATATATATATATATTTGTCAGACGAAGTGCTCTATTCACGAAACGCGTCGTGAGGACTCCACTGCTGCCCTACTTGTATACAAGCGTTTTTTATTCAGCTAAAATGTAAGTTTGATAGCTGCAAATAAATATTTTATTTTCTACATAACTGGATTACGCTATGTGGCCACTTCTTTCTCTTATCTCTTCCAAAATCTACTTATTGTGAGAACATCAATTTGGGGATCGCACTCCCAGCTGGGCTTCATCCATCCATCCCACAGAGGTTCTTTGATGACCAGCCAAAATACTGCCTTGTCAATGAGCCCATTTTGACACCAGCTAATACAAGCCTATCTTGACTTTCAGTGGTGTAAGCCACCTGAAGTCAATTGGTTCCGGTAAGCCTGCATTGCTTTTGGTGGTGGGAACAACTCAGTGGAGAGGTTATTTAGCATTCACCAATCATCAGATTGACTGTTATGTTCAAATAACAGAACAAGAGCTAGACGAAACACGAGAAAAACTGAATCTTTTACTGATAGAGAAAGCTAAAGCTAAACTGAGAAGGGGGAGACGAACACTGTATGAGTACGGGAACAAACCGGGTAGATTACTAGCTAACGCCATGAAAGAAGTCCAGAGACAAAATCACATTACACAGATTAAGTCAGTTAACGATGAAATGGTTAATACCCCTCAAGAGATTGTGAGATGTTTTAAGAAATACTACGAGAAATTATATCAACTGGAGGTCAAGCTCTCCGTGGAGAAGGAAAAAGAGAAAATAGAAATAGCTAAGAAGTATATAAAAGACACCCAGATGCCAACAATACCAGAGGATATAGCAAGAAAATTAGATGAGCCGATCGCAACAGGAGAGTTTCTAGAAGCAATAAAAGCATTAAAATTGGGCAAGGCACCAGGCCCAGATGGATTCACTTTAACATACTATAGGAAATATGCTGACAAACTGGCACAAAGATTTATAGAGGCCTTTAATTCCCTAAGGGAAGGAAAGGAAATCCCAGCGGAAACATTAGCGGCGCATATAGTAGTGATTCCCAAGGAAGGGAAAGACCCCTCACAATGTGCCAGCTACCGTCCCATTTCATTGTTAAATGTTGACCTAAAAATATTCACTAAGATTCTAGCCACAAGGTTAATAGAATATATCCCAGATTTGATACATCCAGATCAAGTGGGGTTTATACCGGGAAGAGAAGGGAGAGAAAACATACAACGAGTAGTAAATGCGATACATTTAACACATAAAGAAAAGAAGACAATGATACTAGTAGCCAGCGACGCAGAAAAAGCGTTTGATCGAGTGGAGTGGTCATTCCTAAAAGCAACGCTGCAACACATAGGGCTAAAAGAAGGAATGATGAGCTGGTTTATGAATTTATACTCGCAACCTAGCGCAAAAGTTAAAATAGAAGGTAAAGTATCTGAATCATTTAACATTCGAAATGGGACAAGACAAGGCTGCCCCCTCTCACCTATAATTAGGCATGTGCATTTCGTTTCGTTCCGAATCGAAATTCGGACGAATTTTCCATTATTCGGACATTCGGATGCATACGAATTCCCGAATTGCTATATTAGCGAAATATTTCGACCGTTTTCGGAATTCGTTCGTTTTCGACCGAATTTCGGAAAAAAAAATGGTCGAAATCGATTTTTTTTTTTTTTCGAATTACGAATCGAATACCCGCGGACTAAATTCGTTCGGAATTCGAAAAAAAAAAAAAAATATTTTCGTATTTAATTCGAAAAAAATTCTATTCGAAAAGAGACTATTTGTTTTCTAATCTGGTTGAAATATTTTCGATTTCGACCGTTTTTTTCCTAAATTCGGTCGAAAACGAACGAATTCCGAAAACGAATTCAACACATGTAACGAACCTAACTTAACGAAATGTATTAAATGACGAATTGAAACGAAACGAAACAAATTTTTCACTTTTGCACATGCCTACCTATAATCTTTGTTCTGATTATGGAACCTTTTCTACGTAAGATACGAGCAAATATAAATATTAGAGGGGTGACAACAAAAGATGAAGAACAGAAAGTAGCGGCATATGCAGATGATTTCATTTTTTTCATAACATCGCCAGTAATTTCATTACCGCCCTTATTGGCAGAAATAAAAGAGTATGGAAAATTATCTAACTTTAAAGTCAACTATGGGAAAACAGAAGCAATGGGTATAGAATTAAAAGCGGAAATAGCGGAGCAGATACAACACAGTTTGATTTTAGATGGACAAATTCCCACATAAACTACTTAGGCACCAAGATATCAGGGAATCTAAATAAACTATTCGCTTTGAATTATATAACATTGGCAAAACGAAAAAAATTTGATCTCGAGAGGTGGGACAAAGGAATTTTTACTTGGTTTTGGCAGACAAATATACTAAAGATGAACGTGCTCCCAAAAATCTTGTACCTAATACAAGCCCTACCAATTAAGATCCCACAAAGCTTTTTTAGAGAACTTATAACAAGATTCCTGAAATTTATATGGGCAGGGAAACCAGCAAGGATAAGCAGGGCGATCCTATCATTACCCAAGGGGTAAGGAGGGATTGGATTTCCAGACTTGATAAAATATCAGGAAGCATCCCACTTAGCCAAAGTGGTGGAATGGTGTGGGCAGAATAAAAAACCCTGGATAAAAATGGAACAAGCTACAGTAGAAGTACCACTAGAAGGGATTGCATGGATTCCAGATAGCGAAATGACGGCAGAAGAAAGGAAACATCCAATGATAGGTGCCACTATACGCACAACTAAAAAGATCTTTAAAAAAACGACAATATCTAAATATCCAAGTCCCCTAACCCCGATTCTAGGGTACTAGGGCCTTCCGAGCAGGACTGATAGACCCAAAATTTATTGCAATGCGTCAGAGGGGTATTAGTAGGATCATCCACTTCTCAAAAAATAACCGTTTAAAGACAAGAAACAAGATCGAAAAAGAAACTATACCAGAATTAGATTTCCTTAGATTGCTGCAGTTAGAAGCATTTCTTCGGAAAAAGGCAAATACGTATACAGAAGTCAGAAATCCGTCCAAATTCGAGCAGATATGCTTAGAAGGGGACTCAATAAGACACTCATTGTCCTATTTCTACACGATATTAATTAACTTAGAATTACCACAGGAATTTACATTTATACAGGCATGGGAGAGAGACCTGGGTTTAACTTTTACACAAGAACAAAAGAGTAGGATTCTACGATTCACACATAAAGCATCCATAGCAAGTAAATACGAAGAGGGAGGCTACAAGATATTAACAAGATGGTATAGAACACCAGTAATGTTACATCATATATACCCTCAGATATCAGAAGTCTATTGGAGATGTCATGAAGCGGAAGGCTCCTTAATACATATTTTCTGGGAATGTGAAAAGATACAGGAATTCTGGAAGATGGTAATGAGGACAATTAATGAGATTACGCGAATTAATTTAGAAAGTAGACCATCGGCAGTTTTAATATTGGATATTTCAATATCAGTGGAAAAATACAAGAATTCATTGATAAAACATCTGATTATAGCCGCAAGGGCGTGTATCCCTGCCCTGTGGAAACAAAAAACTCCTCCATCCAGAGCACAATGGCTAGCTAGAGTGGCAGAGATACAACAAATGGAGAACTTGACTATGGCAATGAAAGACCAGGATAATATGTACCTTTCGACGTGGCCCCCTTATGTGAAGTACAGAGAGGGGTGAGGGGTGGGTTGGGGGATGGCCGAGCAGGGGATGGATGCTTTTTTTTTTTTTTTTTCTCTCCCTGGAGCAGGGAGATGGGAAGGGCAGGTAATTAAAGGAGGTTAAAAGGAAAAGGAGAAATCTTGTGTGAACAGACAAGAGGTGGTGGATGGTGGAGGGAAATGGGGGGACTCCTCTACACCATTACCCTCTTTATGTGTAACAACTGTAATTAATTTGGAAGATATGAAATGTAAAATCTCGACACAAAAGAAAAAAATATATATATCAAAGTGAATTTGCACAAAAAAACACACAATCAAACACTATAAAACATATGTAATCAATAGTGCAAAGTAGATGAAGTAAAATAACAAATAAAGTGTCAAAAAGTTCATAACAACGTGCATGCACAAAAAAGTCCATAGCTCCTTCGTGTCAAAAAGTTCATAAAGTGCCACTCCAAACCACACAAACAATATAAAAGTGTGCAAAAAAACACACATCAATCCATATCAAACATAAGTGATATAAATATAAATATAGTGAAAGAGTAGAAAAATCAATAAAATAGAACAGAAAAGCATATGTGTTGGAAAAGTCCATGTAATGCAAACGTGCATGCACAAAAATCTTCAGTGAAGCTGTAAAGTGGCGATAAAGTGCTAGTGCTCCTCCGTGCATTCAGCCTCTCAGCCTCTCACCTTGCATATATAAATGCCGTGTAAAGTTGCCACTCCCAACACACAGTCACAGGCCTCTCCTCCAAGTAGAACAATATAAGCCTCCAAACAAATCCTCTGGGTAAATTCAAAGATAGTGGGCGACACCAGGAGCTATTCAATCATCTCTATGTCTTGTAGTACCCCTTCGCTGTATCAGGCTGTGTGTTGGGAGTGGCACGACTTAGTATCACGGCATTTATATATGCCACTAAGGTGAGAGGCCTGAGAGGCTGAATGCACGGAGGAGCACTAGCACTTTATCGCCAGCTTTTCCAACACATATGGACTTTTCTGTTCTATTTTATTGATTTTTCTACTTTTTCACTATATTTATATTTATATCACTTATGTTTGATATGGATTGATGTGTGTTTTTTTGCAAATTCACTTTTATATATGCTTACTGGTGTATAGTAAACACTACTAGTTTTTGCTGCAATCTGAACATTGTTATATAGTCACATTGATTGTTTTTAGCGCGAAGGATTTCACAATTTTATTTCACACAGCCTCACAGGCCTCTCACCTCTCGATAGATAAAAAACGCATCCAAATAAATCCTCTAGATAGAACCAATGATCCAGTAATAATGGACAACACCAGGAGTATTCACTCTTCTCTATGTCTTGAATCAACCCTTCGCTGAGATACTCAGAGAAACATAAAGAAAAATAGGCCTCCAATGGTGTAGTATGTAACAACTAAAACATTTATTAAAACAAAGTATTCTCCTTACATCAGTAAAAAACACAGCAAGCATCAAATAATAATAAACAAGGCGGCATCTGCCATAGGTCTCACGTCACTTCCAGGTGTACGTCCAAATCCCTACGCGTTACGGCTCTTTGCCTTCATCTGGGGAACCTGATTGACTGTGGCAGCATTCATTTTATATGTCAGCCGGCGGATGTATCCCAATCCGTCATGATTGCATGGTCCGGCGGAAATTGCCTATCCGCCATTTTGTCGGAGTCCAGTGGATACTCACGTCGGACGGACGTGTATATTCCATAATACGTCGCTTCATTGGAGCGTCGTGCGTCCGATCGTTAGGCGGACGTTATTCGCCATTAAATTGACGTCTAATGCCCGCGATCTTAGACCGGAAATAGACAACCACGTCGTCACCGGACTCAAGACACGGACGTTCATCCGCCATTTTCTCGAAGTCCTGCTTGCGATCTGTCATCACTCAGACGGAAGCCCTTCTTACTTAGTCGGGTTATCCCTAGTGATGCTCAGATGTGAAGTATTCACAACAACATATGATCAGACATAGTCTGCATCTATTACTATGTATAAAAATATATTGTAAACCTGTCACTATATATTATCTGATGCAGATCAGTATCATAGTAAAAATATATAAAAAATCTATATATATATGGAATAAAATTCAATAAAAATAGTCAAAGTATTCATGGCGGATAAGGTTACCAACATATGGAATAGATATTAAATCTCAAAGGGGGGTACCCGTATGTCCTCTATTATATTAATGCCTAGGGTAACGGACGTACACCTCGATTGAGCGGATTGGGAGTAAAGGAATCAGAGGAACCGAGATGTAGTTCCCTAAGGAATAACTCCGTATACAACCCACAAATGACCAATAATCAACATATTGATGTGTTCAAAAAATTAGTCCTAAGAGACCTTGAGTCCTTAAAGATTAAAACTTACTCGGATCCGATACATATTAAGAAGGGTATGAAGTTATTGAAGAAAAAGGGAGGACATTGTGATCCGACCCGCGGACAAAGGAGGGGCAGTGGTAATACAATCGAAAGAACAGTACCACAAGGAAGTGATGAGACAATTACAGGATGAGGCTACATATAAGAAATTGTTGGGCAATCCTACTAACAAATATAAGAAGGAACTAAAAGCACTAGTAAATTTAAGTAGGAAGAAAAATATTCTAAATATGAAAGAATCGAAATATCTGGTCCCGGAAGCTTGCAGAATACCAATAATATATACTCTCCCGAAGATACATAAGTCGAAAGAAAATCCCCCAGGCAGACCAATAGTTAATGGGATTGATTCCCTAACAGCAAGAATGGGCCAATATATTGACTTTTTTCTGCAGCCGGCTGTACAAAACACAAAGGCCTTCCTAAGGGATACAAAGCAAATCTTACAGCTGCTAGAGACAGTACCAGTCCTGGAAGGGAGGACAATACTAGCTACTGCCGACGTGACATCACTGTATACGATAGTGAAACATCACGAAGCAGTAGCAGCAACGAAATGGGTACTACGAGAACATAGTGACCTGATCTGTAAACAAAGGAAGTTTTTGGTTAAATGCCTGGATTTCTGCCTGAAGTATAACTTCTTCTGGTATCACCATAACTACTATAATCAAGCGACGGGAATAGCCATGGGCTCGAAATTTGCACCGAGTGTAGCGAATGCCTTTATGGCAAGCTGGGAGGAGTCCGCTATATATAATAACACTCCACCAGAACTATCCCTATATAAAAGATATATAGATGACGTGATAATTGTATGGAATGGAAGTAAAGAGAATCTGGAGCAATTTCTGAATGGTCTTAATAAGAATAATCTGAATATAGAGCTTGTTTGGAAGATTGATGAAAGGACGGTAGATTTCCTGGATCTGCAGATTAACCTAGAAGGGAATAAGGTGGTAACGAAAACCTTCCTTAAGAATGTGGATACGAACAGCTATCTGTCGATGGATAGCTGCCATTTCAAACCTTGGCTCTTTAACCACTTAAGACCCGGACACTTACGCTGCTAAATGACCCAAGGTGTTTTTACAATTCGGCGCTGCGTCGCTTTAACAGACAATTGCGCGGTCGTGCGACGTGGCTCCCAAACAAAATTTGCGTCCTTTTCTTCCCACAAATAGAGCTTTCTTTCGGTGGTATTTGATCGCCTCTGCGATTTTTATTTTTTGCGCTATAAACTAAAATAGAGCGACAATTTTGAAAAAAATCACTATTTTTTTACTATTTGTTATAAAAAAAATCAAATAAACTAAATTTTAGTAAAACATTTAGGCCAAAATTTATTTAGCCACATGTCTTTAGTAAAAAAAAAAATCGTAATAAAAAAAATAGCTACCTAGCGGGAACAGCGACACTAATACAGCGATCAGAAAAATGATCGCTTAGTGACGCTGGCAATAGGGAGTGAAAGGGTTAACTAGGGCGGTGATCAAGGGGTTAAAACTTTATTAGGGGGGGTGGGGGGGCTATCATGAACCTAACAGTAACTGTTTTTACACTGCCTGTCACACTGACACTAAATGCAGTGATTAGATCACTGCATTCAGTGACACTGTGACAGGGGGTGGGGGGGGCGATCACAAGGGGTTAATATGCCTATGTGAGTGTGTGTCAGTGTTGTGTTGGTGCACACTTACTTGGCATGTCTTCTCTCATCAGCAGCGCTGGGAAACAGCGCTGCGATGAGAGATTACATCATTTCCTCCTTCCTGTGTAAACACAGGAGGAGGAAGTGACAGGCTGGGAGCGCGCTCCCATTGGCTGGGAGCGATCGCGGGGGGGGCGGAAAACACGGACATCCGCCCGCTCGTCGGCGATCGCTCCCAGAGCCAGGGGGACCGCCGCACGCCGCGGAGGGGGTCCCGATGGGACCCCCGAACCGCACTAAGGCGAGGACGTAAATTTACGCCCTTGTGCCTGTACGAGCCATGTTGTGGACGTACATAGGCGTGCGGGGGTCCTTAACTGGTTAATATCCCCAGAGGACAGTTCGTAAGAATGAAAAGGAATTGTACAAAAGAATCGGATTACAAGGATCAGGCAGAAGTACTAGGGAAGAGATTTAAAATGAAAGGGTATGAAGACACTTGGGTTAACAACCAAATCCAAGAGGTCAACAAAATGAATAGAGAGAATATATTGAAGGATAAAATGAGTGGAAGGAAAGAGGGAGAACAAACGGCCCCAAGCATCATCCTTAATTACAACACCCAATATAAGGGTGTGGCCAAAGTGATCAATAAACACTGGCACATCCTGAGAAGTGATAAAGATCTACAGAAGATACTACCAGAAAAACCGAGGATCCTATATAAGAAAGCCCCGACTGTAAAAGATATAATTGTCAAATCCGTGATAGAACCCCCTCCTAAAAACACATTCACCTTCTTTACAGGAAAAGGTTTTTTTCCCTGTAGAAACTGCTTTGCATGCAAGGAAAAAAGACAGAATTCATTTCCACAAATACAGGAGAGAAATATGACATCAGAGAATTTATCGGGTGTCACACGGAAGGAGTAGTATATGTCCTGCAATGTAGCTGTAAACTACAGTATGTGGGAAGAACCAAACGAGCACTGAAGGTTAGAGTGAAGGAGCATGTCCAAAAGATCATCAAAGGGTGCACAAAACATAATGTATCGAGACACTTTGAAAGGGTCCACAACAAAGACCCCAAACATTTACAGTTCTGGGGCATAGAGAAATACAATAAATCATGGAGAGGGAGCCATTTGGTGAGGACTATCAGTCAATTAGAATCTAAATGGATACATAGTATGAACACTCTGACACCGAGAGGCCTCAATGTAGAATTCGACTTAAACTGTTTCTTGAGTAATTTTTAATTTTAATTTCCATATAAGAAAAGATTTATAGATTCCATATTCGCTGTTTTATTTGTATTTTTATTTCAATTTTAAACTATGGAATGCTAATGGAACTGGATCATGGAGATGGGGTCCGCTCAATCGAGGTGTACGTCCGTTACCCTAGGCATTAATATAATAGAGGACATACGGGTACCCCCCTTTGAGATTTAATATCTATTCCATATGTTGGTAACATTATCCGCCATGAATACTTTGACTATTTTTATTGAATTTTATTCCATATATATATAGATTTTTTATATATTTTTACTATGATACTGATCTGCATCAGATAATATATAGTGACAGGTTTACAATATATTTTTATACATAGTAATAGATGCAGACTATGTCTGATCATATGTTGTTGTGAATACTTCACATCTGAGCATCACTAGGGATAACCCGACTAAGTAAGAAGGGCTTCCGTCTGAGTGATGACAGATCGCAAGCAGGACTTCGAGAAAATGGCGGATGAACGTCCGTGTCTTGAGTCCGGTGACGACGTGGTTGTCTATTTCCGGTCTAAGATCGCGGGCATTAGACGTCAATTTAATGGCGAATAACGTCCGCCTAACGATCGGACGCACGACGCTCCAATGAAGCGACGTATTATGGAATATACACGTCCGTCCGACGTGAGTATCCACTGGACTCCGACAAAATGGCGGATAGGCAATTTCCGCCGGACCATGCAATCATGACGGATTGGGATACATCCGCCGGCTGACATATAAAATGAATGCTGCCACAGTCAATCAGGTTCCCCAGATGAAGGCAAAGAGCCGTAACGCGTAGGGATTTGGACGTACACCTGGAAGTGACGTGAGACCTATGGCAGATGCCGCCTTGTTTATTATTTGATGCTTGCTGTGTTTTTTACTGATGTAAGGAGAATACTTTGTTTTAATAAATGTTTTAGTTGTTACATACTACACCATTGGAGGCCTATTTTTCTTTATGTTTCCCTGAGTATCTCAGCGAAGGGTTGATTCAAGACATAGAGAAGAGTGAATACTCATGGTGTTGTCCATTATTACTGGATCATTGGTTCTATCTAGAGGATTTATTTGGATGCGTTTTTTATCTATCGAGAGGTGAGAGGCCTGTGAGGCTGTGTGGTTTGGAGTGGCACAGAATAGCTATCTAATATCACGCCATTGATGTATGTCACTAAGGTGAGAGGCCTGTGAGGCTGAACGCACGAAGGAGCACTAGCACTTTACTGCAAGCTTGGCAATTTCACTGAAAGAATTTTTGTGCACTGCACATTTGCACTTTATGAACTTTTTGACACCTATGGACTTTATTTGTTATTCACTTTAATTTTACTTCATCTACTTTGCACTATTGATTACATATGTTTTATAGTGTTTGATTGTGTGTTTTTTTGCGCAAATTCACTTTGATATATATATGACTTACTTGTGTATGGTAAACACTTTTAGTTTTTGCTGCAATCTGTATATTATTATTCTTTATTGATTATTTTAGCAAGAAGGATTACACATTTATTTAAAGAAAAAAATATGCCTTTAAGAGTCATTTGTTTGTATGGCAGCAGGAGGTAAGGAATAACGAGAGAGAGAGAACGAGAGAGAACGGAGAACGAGAGAGAGAGAGAGAGAGAGAGAGAGAGAGAGAGAGAGAGATCAGCAGGTGATTTGGTGGCAGGATGTACAGCGGCCCTAGCAACAATTTGCTAGTTAATGTGAAAATTTACTCCTGGCAGTTCCTGCGTCTGTCTAATTCTGAGCTGGTCCTCCCACACTCAGATCAGGATTATCCTGCCTCCCACTTTCCGCTGTCTAAAAGGTAGGAGAGAGAAAAGGACGTGAAAGGAGAAAGTGCTGTTGGGGAATGGATGTCAATAGGGCAGAGCACACTACTGTGAGAGGAGGGTGTGATGTTAAAGGAGGACAATACTGTGGGCAGGGCTATCTTTAAAGCGGAGGTTCACCCTCAAACTGAACTTTCTAACTATCATGTATGCAGCCTTAATAAGTGCCTCTAGCGTTGGGATTTTTTTCAAATCTGTCTCCTTACCTGTATTAAGCCTTACTTTCGGGTCTTCTTCCCTGCGGGGAGTGGGCGTGTCACTCCTTTTCCCTGACGACTCGATGCGTAATGGTCGCAAGGTCTCCTGGGAGTGACGTTTCAACACTCACAGGAGACCATTCAGAATAGCTAGGCGTGTATTCTCGCGCTAGCTTGAGTGTCACGTGACGCGGGAAGCGGGTCACATGACTCGCAAAGCACGTCATGTGTCGAGGAATCCAGGAAGTGTTTGCTTGTGCGTTTCACAATGCCCACAAGCACGATGGAAAAGCCCAGGACTTCTTCTTTCGGATGGAAACGGAACAGACGGACGAGCGGCTAGCATGTGAATAGTACCGTGCTAGCTATGTTACCATGCATTGCAGATAAAAAAAAAAAGCAGAACCCGCGGAACCTCTGCTTTAAGGCAGGGCACAAGGGGAATCTGCCCTAGGCCCTGTCTTTGTGGGGCCCAAAGCAGCTGCCTCATACTTGCCAACTATCCTGGTTTAAATTCCCTTGTAGTTTTAGTCCTGTGCTGTGTCCCAATGTTTGAGTGTGAAGCAGGGTATTTAGAATGCTATCAAGGTGGATAAAGGTGTAGGTAGCATGTAGGACAGCCCATTAATTTCAATGGACTGCTTCATGCTGCACTAGAAAGTCCCTAACCCTTTTTCAAAACCACACAGTGCCACAGCACGTCAGCAGATGCGTGAGTGTGTCATTAACAATTGATGGATGGCACTGCTGTGTATCTGGTAAAGGGCAGCCTGATTCTGTGGTGTCAGGAAAGCAATTGTGCATGCTTTCCAACGCACAAATGTGAACGCAGGCTAAATGTCTGTCAGAAACCATGAATCAGACCGAGACAGACGTACAGTTAAATCACACTTGTTTAATAATAATAAAAAAGATAAACAGAGTAAGCGTAGTCAAAATATAACCAGAGTTCAGGAACCAGATCGGATACTCAGACAAGCCAAAGGTCAGGGAGCCAGAGATGAACGTAGAACAGCAAGCAGGATCAGGAGCCAGAAGGGGTGTCAGCCAAGTAAAGTCTTCAACAGGAACGCAGGAGCAAGTCTCTGTGATGTTGACCAAGGTGAAGGCAGACAGCAAATGAGCTGGAAGGCTTAAGTAGGCAGGACTAATGAGCAGGATCATCAACAGGTGAGTCACTGTGGAGAGATAGGAGCTGGCAATTAGATGACAGCTGAGCGGCTAGCTCAGAGAAGGAAGGGCTGAGCCCAGCTCTAACAATGTCTCAGCTACATTGGTTGTCAGTGTAAATCTTCTCAATACATTGAAGCATGGTATAGAATCCTTTCATTCACACTAGTGGCCAGTGTGAATGTTCTCCTTACATTAGTGGTCAGTGTAAATTCCTCCTTACATTGGTGAAACCTGTGAATGCTCCTAATACATTAGTGGTCAATGTAAACCCCTATTACATTGGTGGCCAGTGTTAAAACACCTCTTCATATGGGTAGTCGGTAAAAAAAAAAAAAAAAAAAAAAAAAAAAAAAATCAGCATTGTCATTGAACACCCCCCCCTAGCACTGCTACTGGTCCCACAAGTTTTCGGTCTATTGATGGCTCTGCTCACCTCCCCAGTCCATGGTGTGCAGGCAGTGAGGATATGATTTGTTGTAACCTCTAGCAACCTTTCAGTGAGCAGTAATGATGTTTAGTAACCTCTAGAAACCAATCAGTGAGGAGTATTACTGTACTGTAATCTGTAGCAACCAGTCAAAAAGCAGAAATCATGTGCTGTAACCGTCTAGCAACTAATCAGTGAGCCGTAATGTGTGCTGTAACCTCTAGCAACAATCAGAAAGCGGTAATGATATATTGTAACCTCTGGCAACCATTCGAAATTGGTGCCTGATCTGATACAGTAAACTAATTTTGCATCTAGCTGCTATTTATTGTATGTCTCAGAGCAAGTTGAGAGCAAATTTTTTGCCCAGGGTCCAATCAACATTAAAGATGGCCCTGGCTGTAGGGGTAGGGAAAAAATGGGCAGGGCGGCAGTGTAAGGAGGGGGTGTAAAAGGGGGGGCAGGGCTGCAGAGGGTGATGTAAAGGTGAGTAGTGCTGTGAGGGGGATGTGAAAGTGGGCAGTGCTGTGCGGGAGGGGGCAGTTTTGTGGGAGAGGATTATGTGAAGGAGCAGAGGGGTGATGATTTGAAAGGAGGATGAGGACACTAATAAAGGTAGTGGGTCATGTGAAGGGGGTTTAGTACCCTAATATTAAAGGGGGTGATGTGAAGGGCACTTGGGAACACTACTCTGGGGTATAGTGAAAACTATGCAAGTGTCGCTCAGTATACCAGAAAACTGTAAAAAAAACGAGAGCTTTCGGAGGTGCTTATACCACCATCTATTTAAATCCTGCAAACAATGCTATGGCTGCTGTGCAAGACAGCAGAAGCTGGAATGTCAGAGTATTAGAAGTATAGCGAGAGCTATAATATCAGTGCTAAATGAAACCGTATATTGTAGAGAAAAAGATTGAGCTCCATGAGGTGGAATAGACCTGTTGTCGCACCTAATGCCTCGTACACATGACCGGTTTTTCCGTTGGATAAAAAAAAAAAAACAACGGTTTTCCCGACTGAATTCCTCTCAGCCTGCCTTGCATACACACTCTCAGACAACAGTCTACCCGTCCAAAGAGCGGTAACGTACAATACGTAGGACGGCACTATAAAAGGGGAAGTTCCATTCCAACGCCGCCACCCTTTGGGCTGCTTTTGCTGATCCTTCTGTTAGTAAAAGTTTGGTCAGAGACATTTTGCACTTTTTAGTCTTCGTGCTTTCAGTTTGTTTTCATTTCTGATTTTCAGGTCATTCTTCATAGGCCTTGGTGTTCTTCAGTGTGTTCTGTTCGTTTGTTCTGACCAGCCGACCGTTTTCCAGCCATGTTGCCAGTACATACTCGTTGTAGAGTTCATGCTGTGCATAGGCTTGGTGTTGGGCTTCTTGCTTTGACCCAAGCTCAATCCATGAACAGGGTGAGGAGGAGTTTATGGACAAAGAATTGGTTGTTCCAGCGAGACCAATTCTGTCAATTCTGTCATATGCCTTTGCTGCGGGAGATCCAGAAGAATAATCCTGATGACTTCAGGAATATCTCTGGATGTCAGACCCCATTTTTCACAGTCTGTTGGCTTTGCTGTCCCCCTATATCACGAGGCAGGACACCGTCATGCGGGAAGCCATCACTGCCGAGCAGAGGCTAGTTGCCACGTTGAGATACCTGCCGACTGGGAAAAGTCTGCAGTTCTCAACAGGCATCTCCCCCCAGGCTCTGGGGATCATTGTCCCAGAGACCTGTTCTGCCACCATCCAAGTCCTGCAGAAGGATTATAAGGCAAGTTTTCTCCTTTAACATCACATTCTATGTATTTAATTTAATGTTTGCTAATGTATTATATTTCTTTAATCCTTCCCTAATTACCATGATTGTAATATGCTGTGAATGTCCCACTTGTTCCCATGCATTCTGTAAGCTTTTAATGCTCCTTTTTTGGCCTACATGCATATTTCCCTTTATGCTATCCTTGGCCCATACACACCTAGCCTAGTCACTTAACAATATATTTTAAAATGTGTACAAATATTGTTCACATTAAATTCAGGCAGAGTGGCAGAGTCTTTTTTTGGAGGGCCCAAATTTAGCTAACCCCCCCCCCCCAAAATGTGTACAAATATTTTTGTTCTCATTAAATTCACGCAGAGTGGCATTTTTGGGGGTCTCAAAGTCAGTGAGAACCCCCTCCCCACAATTTTTACATAGTATTGTGATAATGGCAGTGGTGTCTGGGACATATGAATTTCTATATGTGGACGTGGGGAAAAATGGCCAGATGTCCGATGGTGGAGTGTTTGCCCAGACAGAGTTCTCCCGACGTCTCCATAGGGGTGGCCTGGCATTGCCACCTGATGAAGACAATGTGGAAGGACTCCAGTTTGTGTTCGTGGCTGATGAAGCATTTGGGCTTGGGAATCATTTGAATAGGCCGTTTGGCATAGAGGGCAGCCGGTTACGCCTGTTTCATACCTCAATAAATATGGCGGAATACAAACTAAACTTTCTACGGCAAACATCGTCAAATCAAAAGAACCTAGCCGTACTAGCTTGCCCCCCCCCCCCCCAAAGCGCCCATGATGTGCGGCAAAAATATGTGGACTATTTCACAGGTAGGGGGGCCATTGCTATGCCAGAAGATGTTTAATTTCTGTTTAATTTCTTTAAAAAAAAAAAAAATGGACCTGTAATCATATTGAATTTGATTTACTGCTTGTGTTTTATTTAGCGGTCTCCTAGGAATTTGCCTTTTGTAAATAACCACCATTTTCACTGTAAACACTTTTTATCTTTTTGCAAAAAATGGTATCGAGCATAGAAAGAACATGCTATACATTGTACATTTTTAAAAATTTTACTCTGTGCACATTCACATGTGCATTATTATAAAACATTTCACAATATATACATCTGGCTTTCATTAACTTTTTATTTTTTTCGTTTGGCTTTAACAGGCATGTTTCAAAACATAACATACAAAACTGTGGAAGTAAGTTCCACAGTTTTGTATGTTATGTTTTGAAACATGCCTTTTAAAGCCAAACAAAAAAAATAAAAAAAGTTAATCAACCCCCCCGGCGGCCAACTAATAAAATATTTCAATACCTTGTGTGGTTTATTTGTGTTTACACTTTTCTTGCAGGTGAATGGGTACCCCATACTCATTCATTTGGGTGGGGGGCTGGTATCTGGTAAAGGGGGCTCCCAGATTCCGATAAGCCTCCCACCCACATACCCCAACAACCAACGGCCAGGGTTGTCGGGAAGGGGCCCTGTCCTCATCAACATGGGCTCATGGGCTCATGCTGCTCATGCTGCCCGGTATGGCTCAGGAGGGGGGGGGCGCTCGCTCACCCCCACTCCCCTCCTGACCGGCCAGCGTGCTTTGGATACTGGTCTGGTATGGATTGTGGGGGGACCCCCCACGCCATTTTTTCGGCGTAGGGGGGTCTCCTTACAACCCATAACAGACCTAAGGGCCCGGTATGCTCCTGAGGGGGGAACCCATGCCAGATTTTTATTTAAAATCTGGCGGGGACTTCCCCTCCTTCAGGATTCATAACAAACGCCGCCCACGTGTAGAATTGGCGTGAATCCAAGTCGGATCCCCGTCGCTTCTATGACTGCTTTGTCTCCATCGCGGCAAGCCAGCTCGGCGCTGGCTCCCACGATAGGGCTCGCAGGTGGTCAATCTCGTCGAGAAAGGGAGCGAGATTGACACAATCTCGCAGTCACCTACTGTATACTGCTTCGAGATTGTGACCTATATGGGGATGAAGATTAGTAGAGTTTAAAGACTGACGTTGTTATTTTTGGCTTGAATTTTGTCTTGCAGAAAGAATGAATGCTTTCAAAAAAGCCAAATTTCCTGGACAGGTACAGAAAGCTGCCTGCTCTGTGGAAAACAAGAAATGCAATACAGAAAAAAAAAAAAAAAAAGGAGCAAGGACGGCAGTGCTGGAGAACATGCTGCAATTTGTGCAGACATGGGTCCCCACTGCAACCCTCAAGGATGTGGACAATAAAATTGCAAACTTGAGGGGCACATACAGGAGGAAGCACAATAAGGTCCTGGAGTCCATGAAATCAGGAGGAGCAGCAGCAGCAGCAGATGTATATGTGCCTAGTCTGTGGTACTACAACAAATTGAGCTTTATGGACAACCAGCTGAAAGTAAGGCCATCACTTTCTACCCTGCCCTGCAGCCTTCCCTCCACCCTTCCCTCCAGCCAAGCCGAGCCTTCCATCCTGGAAGAACCACATGTGGACTTCTGGAGTATTTTTCAAAAGATTTATTGTCGTAAAATTAATGATGTAAAATATTGATAAGAAATTAATGTTTGAACAAAAAGTGTTTTACATATTAATAAACCGTAGTGGCCAAAAATAATTGGGACAAGAATGAAAACTGCTGGGGTCAGAATGATAGTCTTTTCTATTTTAGAAATATTCATTTTACAACAGTCACGAGCTGAAAATTGTGTGTGATTGATGAACCAAAAACTAAAACGATGTACCTTTTTTATACACAGAAAGAGCTCAGCCAGGATGAGGGTGGGGAAAATGGCAGGCTGGAGGAGGCAGGGGGAAGTGGCAGCCAGGAGGTGGCCCGGCCCAGTGGCAGCCAGCAGATGACTGGGCCCAGTGCCAGCACCCAATCATCCGCCTGCAAAAAAGAAGGGCTCCTCTGTGAGACACTGATATTTAAGGCCCTAAATATGGGGTTGATGGGCGAAATCACAAAAAATACAGACATTTGTGAGGTCGCCCGTCCTTCTCCTCCTCCTTCTCCTGCCACAAGTCCACCTCCAGTGCCACGAAGCGTACAAGAAAGGTTGCAGGGAAGGCTGCAAAGAAGGGTGGAGGGAAGGTTACCAAGAAGACCAGAAAGTGATGGCCTGGCTTCAGTCTGGTCTGACAGAAGACGCAGACTGTTGTATTACCACAGACTGGGGACATATGTCATCTGCTGCTGTTCCTGACCTCTGGGAGTCAAGGACCAGATTGTTATATGGACTTCTCAAGCTCCCAATTTTATTGTCCACAGACTTGATGTGTGCCCTGGGGTCCCAAGGCTTTGCAAATTGCAGCAGGTTCTCCAGCATTGCTTTTGCTCTTTATTTTGTTATGAGCCAGAATAAATGGATTTTATTTTTACAGTTAATACTTACCTATGTGTTTTTCTTAAAAAAAAAAGGACAGTTTGTGAGTAGGCAGGTACATTTTGTAAATACAATGTGTAATTAACAAGGGACACCAACCAACTTCCCTGAGGTTAAAAAATACAAGATAATAATGTTATTGTGGTAACTTGGCACACAAAAAATAAATAAAACGAATATATGGAGATCACTAGAAAATAATTTTTAAATAATCACAAAAAAAAGCAGATCTTGCTTAACCGCTTAACGCCCGCCGCATGTATATGTACGTCCACAGAATGGCATGTACAGGCAGATGGGCGTACATGTACGTCCCTGCCTTCTTACGGGTCGGGGGTCCGATCAGGAGCAATCCAGGATGAGGGGGCGACTGTTCGTTTTTGTCCGCCCCCTCGTGATCGCTCCCAGCCAATCCGCCGAGCCTCCGCCGTGTGACTTCCTCTGCCTGTGTAATGTAAACACTGGCAGAGGAAGTGATGTCAGCTCTCCTCTCGGTGGTATTTTCAATCACGAGAGGAGAGAAGAATCAAGTAAGTCGCACCAACACTACACTAACACCACACACATAGGCACACTTAACCCCTCCGATCACCCCCCCCCCCCCCAGGCCCCTTCACAGTGTCACTGATTGCAGTGATCATATATTTACTGATCACTGCATCTAGTGCAGTGTGACAGTCAGTTAGTGTTAGGCCAGGGTAGCCCCTTACCCCCCATAAAGGTTTAACCCCTTATCACCATGTTAACCCCTTTCACCCCCTATTGCCAGTGTCCACATCGGTTTTCTGATCGCTGTATAGTGCACTGTTGCCGCTGTAGCTAATTTTTTTTTTAAAGGTTTCCACTAAAGACATGTGGCTGAATACATTTTGGCCTAAATGTTTGACTAAAATTTAGTTTATTTGATTTTTCTTAGAACAAAAAGTAAAAAATAATTGTTTTTTTTTTTTCAAAAATGTCACTCTATTTTTGTTTATAGCGCTAAAAATAAAAATCGCAGAGGCAATCAAATACCATCAAAAGAAAGCTCTATTTGTGGGAAGAAAAGGACGCAAACACACACACACACACACACACATATAATTGGAGATCTAGCTTTAAAAAAAAATCTTCATGAGATCCCGAGAAATAATAAAGAAATAAGTTTGTCATAACTCTTTGTGAATATCAGTAGCAAAACAAGTTCATTGTTGTAGCATTATAAAGAAGAAAAGAATGCGCTGCATTAAACAATGCAATTTGCAACATGACGAATGTGCTATCTCCATTCCAAAACGCTAGTTTTACCAGAAAGAGCGCTCCCGTCTCATACTTCATTCTGAGCATGCACGGTTTTCTGCCTGTCGGAAAACCATACAGACGAACAGATTTCGCGCTCTGATTTTTGGCCTGATGAGAAAAAAAAAAAAAAAAGAGAGATCCTGATCTTTTTTTTGTCAGAAAAACTGCGATGGTGCATACACACAGCCGCGATTTCCAACGAAAAGCTCTCATAACAGTTTTCCTGTCGGAAAAAACGCTTGTGTGTACGGGCTATAAGGCTTACCCCCTCAATGTGTGCCAGGAATGTGCACAAAATTATGCACATTGCTGACATGCACAGAAGTCCACTGCTCTTTAGGATTGATTCTTAATGGCGCCCCAATGCATCCGCACATGTGTGCCAAAACGTGAGGTGCCGCAGCACCATGTAGTTTCATGTGGCATGATTTTATAAAGGGATCAGGAAATACTTTCTCCATCTTTATAGGTAGGCGGGGCATCCCACTGAAATTATTAAGCTGCCCTACACATTAAATCCACGCGGATGATGGGTCACACGGTATTGGTGTTATAAAAACCAAAAAAAAATCCTGGACTTTTTCATTGAACATTTCCTTTAAACTTTTCAAGTAATTGTTACTCTCAAATTTTCGAGCATTTACCTAACAAAAAATCACATATTGAAAAATTTAACATATAAGAGGGAAGCACATTTGTATTTTTACCAGAAAACAGGCATTACAAAGTTCAGAGGAATTGCTGTGAAATGCTGAAGAGTGACCCCTGACTTAGAATATAACAATTGAAACATTTCTTTGACTGCTCATAAACCCTGGAGCATAGTGACTTTGAGTTATGTATGAAGATAAGCAGAACAATTAGGTGGAGGAGTGCATACTTTAAGTAAGCACAGGTCAAGTAAGGACAAAGACATAATGTAGAAAGTATAGTTTGCCAAGATAAGAAAGTTGATTATTTATAGAAACTGAAATTAGTAAAACATTTTTACAGATCTTCTTAAGCCTACCATAGTCAGTTTGAAAGCCGGTTCAGCAGGAGCATGGGCAGGATGAATGTACCCAAGTTGGTTGATCGATCAGCTTGGGTACAACCAGCCTGTTGGATTTAACATGCGATTATTGTTAGTGGCCATTATAGCTGCTAGCTGTAATCGCTGTAGTCTTCCGGCAGGGACAGCTTCCTCCACCCTCTACTGGGAGAACACAATAGCTTTAAAGGAGGGATTCCCCCATCATTACTGTCTGTGTTGATGTGGGATTTGAGCAATTTTCTTTCCTGGAGATGTAGATAGCTTCCTATGTGGTAGATGCAGATCTAGTTTAAAACAAAACAAGGCCCTAGGAAGGCTACGCCTCCTTCCCTATTCATACCCTGTTTACATATTTTCATTTGTAGCACCCTCTAGCTAGTGTAAATAGGTTAATTGTTAGAGTAGGCAAATTGGCTTGGCTGAGAGCCAAGCCTGGATTGTGACTCTGGGTCAGCGATTAGTGACTCTGGGGCTGGATGACTTATCTGGCAGCCCTCTCTGACACTTCCCCCTAGTTTGGAAGTTGGTAGACACTTCCAAAGCCGGAGGGTGGGAGTATAGAGGAGCTGCATGCATATTTATGAGGCCTTGGCCAATCCCCAGCTTTGGGCTGTCAGGGGGCAGAGCCTACCTCATAAATAGCCATGAGCCATGCCAGCAGGGGTAGTCGAGTGGAAGATGGAGTGCTGAGGAGGCTGTTAAAGGTCCCGCAGGTCATCCCCCCCCCCAGTCTGGAGGCCGGGTAACTTCGGGCCTGGGGCTCTGGTGCTGGAAGATTCCCCCACAACACGCAGAGGAAAAACATCCTGGAGGCATGGGAGCAAAGAGAGAGGACAGTGGGAGTAGGTCAGCATGTCCCAGAGATCTCCTAAGAGTCAGCCGGGTGGGCTGGTGTCAGTCTGGGGGACTGTGGGAAAGTAAGCCTGGAAGGCTAGTGAAAGGGGCAGCTGCAGCCGGATGGGCTGGCAGGGCCTGAAGAGGTGGTTCTGGGATCAGTGACCACAGAAATGAAGTGCTGGAAAACTGCAAGCTGTGTCACCCTATCTCCAAGTATAGGGGCTGTGAGTCCCTGTCTATAATGGGCCTTTGCTACGCATTGCTGAATTCTGCAAGCAAGTGTGTACTGGAGGAGGAAGAGGAGCTGTATATAGAGAATGTATACAGGAGAACTTGTCCCTGAAGTATGTTTGAAGTCAAGTGGGCATCCCATAACCTCCCATCCCTATCCAAATTATATCCCTCAATAAAACAAAACCAAGTCACTGACTGTTCTCTGGAAAGTCAGTGTCTATCTGTGCAGGGTGGGGGATCCCAGTTACTTGTGGCCCTTAAGGAGATGCACTACACATAAAAAAAAAACACTAACATATTTTGCCCTCAAAAGAAAACTATTTTATATTCTGTATGACTCTATGATTTTATTTCTGTATCTCCCCTTATGTCTTAATTGGCTGAAAGTTCTTCCACTTTCTATATCCTCCCTTAAACTCCAATAGACTGCAAATTCTTCTACCTAACAATTCCCTTGTTGTGTTGTGACCATGGAGATGTTCTGTCATTTGCCAGATCAACACTGATATTTTCTGCTTTCAATACTTCAGCCTATATACGGTAAATAGATAGTGGCAGCTGATGGTGTAGAAGAATGATATGTTGTGGCTGCACTGCTGGTCACTGAATCAGAGATCATACAAAATAATATAAAGATTCAAACCGCATGTGCTTGCAAACTGTGGATAAGTACAGAATCAAAAATTGTAAACAGGAGAATCAGTCAAAACGTTTACAGATAATCAATTTAAAAGGTGGTGGGTACTCTTTATACAGACATCGGGGTCCATTAGATGCAGGCCAGGACCAGGAATCTGTACCTAAAAGTGTTCAAAAAGGTGAGCACATCCAGGTTCAGTGTAAGCAGAGAAGACTCTATTTACTAATTAGGCGACGTCTGAAGGCAATTGGTTCTACGAGTTTAGTTTAGCACTACTGTGCATTTTGGTGTCTTGTGTTGGTAAAAAAAATGGTGCACCCAAAATGATTGTGTGGGTTGGTGCATTAGGCAGCCCGTTCAAATAAACAGGCTGGTAACGTGGCTATAGGTACGCACCTCCACATATGGTGGGATTGCGAGATCATTCGCCCCTTCTGGAACCAGATATTTGAAATTTATTCGGACATGTATGGTGAGCCCCTCTCTCCCTCCCCTACTGTGGCCCTTCTATCCATTCTCCCGGGCTCCTTCAAATTCCAAAAACACACCCTTCTCAGGTTCTGTCTCAGTATAAGTAGGCAACTCATAGCCAGACATTGGAAGTCCTCATCGCCCCCGACACTAGCTGAATGGGTCTCTGAAATGAATGGAGTCATGTTAATGGAAGAACTCCAGGCTAAAGCCCTAGATAACCACGCTAAGTTCTCCTTTACATGGAGACTGTGGAGGCATCATTCCTCCTCGGAAAAATTAAAACAAATGCTCCCATCTGAACCGAGGTCTCCGCTGCCTTAAAAGATATGCGAGGCCCTGAATATACAAACTAGGTCCAAGACGCGGGGAGACCGAGCACACCGCATCCCCCCTTTCCTTCCCTCTTTTTCTTTTGCTAGTTCTTTTATTTGATCTATCCTTCTCCGTTCTTTTCCGGTACCTATTTTGCCCTCCACGTAAGAGATCGGTTCGTCCAAGGCAATCCCCTATTGTTATGTTGTTAGAGGCTCAGTCCCTTGATGTACTCCTGGTTGCTTCCGACTTATGGAAGCACTGTTATCTCGTTCTTGGTGACACCCCTGGTGTGGAGACATTGTCCCCTTGCGTTCTCCTGGTCATGGGCGCAGCAGGCTCCCAAAGGGGCGCCCTGGCTAGGGGATGCGGTTGTGGGACATGTTCTGTTATATGCCGGATAGCTTTATATAAATGCCTCGTTGAGATGATGAACCTACCCATATTGTGCTCTGTACTGTGAATAATTCAGTTTGTATTATGTGGAGGACCGGCCCACCCACTGTTGGGGGACCGGCTCATGTTTTTTCCTGATTTCTGTCTGAAAATTTCTAATAAAACTTTTATTGAACCGCAAATAAACAGGCTGCCTTAACGCAACACATGTTCAAATGGCTAAACTCTAGCAGGTGAATCAGACCCATGAGACCTATAAACCTAATCCCATGCAGTCCCAACCTGAACAAATCAATTTCAAGCTGACAGATGCTTTGGCTGTACGCTCATACAAGCATTTACATAAGTGCAGGAATGGATGAACATCCGCTCTTTTATCCCGGTACGCATGCCAACGCTCAGATGGGCATAAAGCCATGACTTCTGTAAGCCTGTCTTTGATTTGTACAGGCTGATGTCCATGGTTGTAACCCCAGCCAACAGAGAGGGGATAGAGGGGATCTGCTGCCTATAGGGGCAATGTAGGGGGTCTGATGCTTATAGGGGGATGGATGGGAGGGTATTATTTATGCACTGTTGTATAATGTATTGCTGGGATTTATAGTCCTCTATCACTGATGGTATAGTCATCATTGCTGTATGAGGTATTGCTGAGATTTAAAGCCTTCTATAGCTGGCGGTATTCTGCATTGATGTATGATGTATTGCTGGCATTTGTAGTCTTCTATAGCTGGTGGTATTCTGTATTGCTGTATAAAATATTTGCTGAGAATTGTAGTCCCTTTACAGCTTGTAGTCAGTGGAAGAACTACCAGGCTCGCAGCGGTCACACCAATGTCCTAAAATCTTTAGTCTGTATTGTTTTAGAAAAACTGTCACATGATACACAAAAAAAGGGTATCCGTAATTGGTATTGGCAAGTACTTGAGGAAAAGTATCGGTACTCGATCTGGAAATAATGATATTGGTGCATCCTTGAAAAATAGGAGAAATAGTTACTGCTTTAAAGTGTTTGGAATGAAGTTCCCATTGCAGTTGTTGCGTGGTTTGATGTTTGGTAGTAGATAAAAAACACTTGTGTCACCCATTTGACAGAGTTTAAAACAAATTTTTTTATTTTTGTAGGCGATTATCAATTTTTTTTGTGATTTATTGCTCCTTGTAAAAGAATATGCCGAAAGAAAGTGGAGCACAGAGATGCAAGAGGCAGGCAAAAGAGAGGCAAAGCATGCAGTCTCTGGTGGGGAGTATGGCAGAATTTGTGCGGGATCTTCCAGAGTCGGAGCTGACAAAGGACAGTGAGCACAACAGCAAAGCCAAAGTGATAGCTCCAGTGAAATTACAGTTGCTGCAGTAGAAAACATTCAGGGTGAAAGCTTTAGTTGCTTGGATAGTAGTATTTCAGGAAGTCAAAATATTAAAAATGCCCAAACTCATGTATCATCCCTGGAACAAGATGAATTAACAACATTTCCTAATTGTAATTCATCTGAACATGTTTACTTTGATGATTGCCAAACGTTGAAGTCCTCTGAATGTTCCATTCTGTCCTCAAAATTATTTTATTGATGCGGGGCATTGGCCAGAGGTTATTTAAGATAGCCTTAAAGTTCAGTTAATTGAAAGAGGGCCTTCATCTGTTAAAAATCACAATGGTCCATTCCCAAAAAACAGTCATAATAGATCCTTTTCTTGTGACTGGTTTTACAAAACGCTAAAAAACCTATGAAAAAGTTGAATGATCATGGCTAGTGTTTTCTCCCGTCAAAAATGCTGTGTTCTGCTTTCCATGGCGATTATTTCACAATGATAAAAGTTCTTTTGAGAAGGGAGAGGGTTTTAGTAACTGGCAAAAGCTTAATCCAAAAGTAGAAGAACACGAACAAAGTCCTGGTCACGTTCAGTCTTTCATGCAATGGAAGGAACTAGATAGAAGACTGCAAATCCAGTCAACTATCGATTCAGTGTTGCAAAAAGAACGTCTAATAGAATACCAAAAATGGAGGGAAATTCTGAAGAGAATTCTTGACTGTATCCTTTTTTTGGCACAACAAAATTTGGCCCTTCGTGGTCATAGAGAAAGCTCTGACCCGAATGATAATTCTGGAAATTTTCTCCAGTTGATGAAATTGCTTGCCAAGTTTTATCCTGCGACATCATTTCATATGAATAGGCTAACAAATGCACTCAGAGCCAAAGAGTATCGTACATGTCACCCTTAATTCAAAATGAATTTATTTCTTTACTAGGGAATCAGGTTCGTTCTGTTATACTTGAAAATATAAAGGCGGCAAAATACTATTCCATCTTATTTGATAGCACACCAGATATATCGCATGTTGACCAGATGTCGCAAGTAATACCCTACGTAAATATTGATGGTGACAAAGTAGGCGTTGTAGAGTTGTTCATTGATTTCATCAAATTAGAGGGAAAAACTGCTAAAGAAAAGACAACTGAGATTTGTAACAAGCTGCTTGCAGATGGTCTCGATATCCAAAATTGTTATGGACAAGGGTATGACAACGCTGCAACAATGGCTGGGCATATCAGCGGTGTACAAAAGCGCATAACCAACATAAATCCTAGAGCCTTTTTCATGCCTTGCAACAATCATTCTCTAAATTTAGCTGGTGTACATGCAGCTGGTACAACCACAAATTCAACAACATTTTTCAGTACTCTTAAAAGGTTGTACACATTTCTTCTAAGTCTACACACAGATGGGATGTACTGACCTCCTCTGTACCAATCAAAGTTAAAAGATTGGCAGACACGAGGTGGAGTTCCAGGCATGACGCAGTGTCTGCACTTGCTCACCAGATAGATACTATAATTGACACATTAGAAGAGCTAAGAGATGGCACCAATGAAACGGCAGACACCAAAAGTGACGCTGGGTGCATCATTGCAAGTCTCATGAGTTATTCTTTCTTTGCATACTTGTACTTATGGAATCCTATTTTAAAAGAAATCAATTATGCTCAACTTTACCTTCAAAAATCTGGTCTGGCCTTAGATATGTGTCATATAAAGATGGATGCTTTGGCTAAAATTATTTCAGAAAATCGGGACACTTTGGTCAAAGAGGCCAAGGAAAAGGCCCAAACAAGTTGTCGCATCAACAACATATCGTGGGAAAGACGCATTCGCCGGCGAAAGCAAATGCCTGGGGAAAATAATGAAACAGATGCTGGTCTTAGATTACTGGCAGCTTGAAACTATTGATAGGCTTCATTTTAAAATTGTAAGGCGAACAAAACAACTAAAAGAATATGCCAACCGATTTGGGCTTTTGCGTGTTTCTGTCCTGTTTAATGCCAATGACAAAGATGAGTATATCCGCAATCAAATAGAGCATGTCTGCTATGTTTACCCAGAGCTGAATGCTGTAGAGATGCTGGAAGAAATCAAACGATTACAAAGACAGCTTGCAACTTTTCAGTCGGCTATACCTGAATTGGAAAATGAAATTAGAGAATGGGGTGTTTTAGAGCTTTTACAATTCATTGTAAAGTGGCGTTTAGTTAGTAAACTTGGCTATACTGTCAATAGAAAATGAGCTGTCAAGAATTGGTTTTGACAAAGTTATTGACCGCTTTGCCACAGAAAAATCCCGCAAGGTTAAAATCTAGTTTTTGTTTAAGGGTAACTAAAGGAATTTTTTTTTTCAGCTAAATACAGTGGGGATCGAAAGTTTGGGCACCCCAGGTAAAAAATTTGTATTAATGTGCATAACGAAGCCAAGGAAAGATGGAGAAATCTCCAAAAGGCATCAAATTACAGATTAGACATTCTTATAATATGTCAAAAGTTAGATTTTATACCATCATTTACACTTTCAAAATTACAGAAAACAAAAAAATGGCATCTGCAAATGTTTGGGCACCCTGCAGAGTTAATATCTTGTACTGCCCCCTTTGGCAAGTATCACAGCTTGTAAACGCTTTTTGTAGCCAGCCAAGAGTCTTTCAATTCTTGTTTGAGGTATCTTTGCCCATTCTTCCTTACAAAAGTCTTCCAGTTCTTTGAGATTTCTGGGCTGTCTGTCACGCACAGATTTTCAATTATGTTGAGGTCAGGAGATTGTGAAAGCCATGGCAAAACCTTCAGTTTATGCCTCTTGATGTAATCCCCCGTGGATTTTGAGGTGTGTTTAGGATTATTATCCATTTGTAGAAGCCATCCTCTCTATAACTTCAGCTTTTTCACAGGTGGCATCAAGTTACCATCCAAAATTTGCTGAAATTATATTGAATCCATTTTTCCTTCTACTCTTAAAAATGTTCCCTGTGCCACTGGCTGCAATACAACCAAAAAGCATGATTGATCCACTACCATGCTTAACAGTTGGACAGAGGTTCTTTTCATTAAATTCTGTGCCCTTTCTTCGCCAGACGTACCGTTGCTCATTCCAGCCAAAAAGTTCTATTTTAACCTCATTGGTCCACAGAACTTGTTTCCAAAATGCATCAGGCTTGTCTATATGTTAATTTGCAAGGTTCAAACGCAGATTTTTGTGGTGAGGACATAGAAGAGGTTTTCTTCTGAAGACTCTTCCATGAAGACCATATTTGTAGAAGTATCTCTTTATAGTGGAATAGTGTACCACAACTCCAGTGTCTGCCAGATCTATCTGGAGGGATCGTGCAGTCAAACGTGGGTTTTGAATTGCTTTTCTCACAATCCTGCGAGCTGTTCTGTCTGATATTTTTCTTGGTCTTGCAGATCTTGCTTTAACTTCCACTGTTCCTGATGACTGCCATTTCTTAATTACATTCCGAACAGAGGATATTGACATCCGAAAATGCTTTGCTATCTTCTTACAGCCTTCTCCAGCTTTGTGAGCGTCAAACTATTTTTACTTTCAGTTTTCTAGACAACTGCTTAGAAGATCCCATGGTGCTGATTGTTGGGGCAAGGTCAGATGAGTCTAGGCATTTAAAATCTTTGAGATTGACATCACCTGGTCTTCCCAGACAATATTTGAGAACAATCCATGACACTGGCAGGTCTCAGCTTTGCAAAGGGGACAGTGCATGTTATAAATTCTGCAGGGTGCTCAAACTTTTGCAGACGCCATTTTTTGTTTTTCTGTAATCTTGAAAGTGTAAATGATGGAAAAAAATCTAACTTTTCTTGACATATTCTAAGAATGTCTAATCTGTAATTTGATGCCTTTTGGAGATTTTTCCATCTTTCCTTGGCTTTGTTATGCACATTAACCACTTGAGGCCCGCGCTACCGTCGGACGACGGCAACAGCGCGGGCCTGAATATCCAACATGCCGTCATTTGACGGCATGTCATTCTGGCTTTCCCAGCGCGCGCTGTACAGCGCGCTGCGGGGAAGCCCTGTGTTGTCCGTGTCCCTTGGACACGGCCAATCACAGATCGCGGCAAACGGCCAATCAGAGCGGCCGTTTGTGATGCGATCTGTGGGCCAATGAGAGATGATCTCTCATAGATCATCTCTCATTGCCGGTTCACACAGAGACAATGTCCTGTCTCTGGAAGGGAGGAGCCCGATCTGTGTTCCTTCCTACATAGGGACACAGATCGGTCACCCCCCCAGTCACCCCCCCTCCCCCTACAGTTAGAACACACCTAGCATACACATTTAACCCCTTCCTCACCCCCTAGTGTTAACCCCTTCAATGCCAGTCACATTTATACTGTAATTAGTGCATATTTATAGCACTGATCGCAGAATAAATGTGAATGGCGCCAAAAATGTGTCAAAAGTGTCCGATGTGTCCGCTATAACGTCGCAGTACCAATAAAAATCGCAGATCGCCGCCATTTCTAGTAAAAAAAATAAATAATAAAAAATAATAATTCTCTCCCCTATTTTGTAAGCGCTATAACTTTTGCGCAAACCAGTCGCTTATTGCAATTTTTTTTTTTTTTTTTTACCAAAAATATGTAGAAGAATACTTATCGCCCTAAACTGAGAAAAAAAAATGTGTTTTTCTTTTAATTGGGATATTTATTATAGCAACAAGTAAAAAATATTGTATTTTTCTTCAAAATTGTCGCTTTTTTGTTTATAGCGCAAAAAATAAAAAAATCGCACAGGCGATCAAATACCACCAAAAGAAAGCTCTACTTGTGGGGAAAAAAGGACATAAATTTTGTTTGGGAGCCACGTCGCACGACCGCGCAATTGTCAGTTAAAGCGACGCAGTGCCGAAAGCTGAAATTTTACCTGGGCAGGAGGGGGGTGTAAGTGCCCAGTAAGCAAGTGGTTAATACAAATTGTTACCTGGGGTGCCCAAACTTTCGATCCCCACTGTAGCTTCCTTTACCGCAGTCCTGGTTTCATGTCCTCAGTGTTCGTTTTTGCTCTGATGTTGCTGTAATTTTGCTCTGTTCTGGACACTTCCTGGTTGTCTGTTTCCTGATGACCACAGTACTGGGAGCTTCTAGTTCCGTTTTCCAAACCATCACTTCTCTATGGCTCTGTGTAGCACAGAGGCATGAAATAACATGCAAAGACTAAACTAGATGCAAAAACAAAACTGAAACTACAGGTACATTATATGATTGATTTTTATTGATTTTTAAAAGGAATCAGTTAACTATTATGTCTCTATACGCTGTAAACAGTCATTTCAGCGAAAAAAATGTTTTCTTTTACAACTCCTTTAACTACTTGCCGACCGCCCGCCGCCATATTACTGCGGGACGGTGGCTCTGTCTCGCGGGAGCACGTAGCTCTACGTCCTCTCTTTTTCGGCCACTAGGGGGCACACCCCCGAGTCCCGCATGCATGCCGGGCAGGCGCGATCGCTGCCGGGCACGCGCGCTCGTTCGTTACAGAGCGGGGAACAAGAGCTATGTGTGTAAACACATAGCTCTCGTTCCTGTCAGCGGGGAAAACGCTGATTTTCTGTTCATACAATGTATGAACAGAAGATCAGTGATTCCCCCTAGTGAGTCCACCCCCCAATACAGTTAGAACACAAACAGGAACACACTTAACCCCTTCCCGCCCCCTTGTGTTAACCCCTTCACTGCCAATGGCATTTTTATAGTAATCCAATGCATTTTTATAGCATTGATCGCTATAAAAATGCCAATGGTCCCAAAAATTTGTCAAAAGTGTCTGATGTGTCCGCCATAATATCGCAGTACCGAAAAAAAAAACGTTGATCGCCGCCATTACTAGTAAAAAAATAAAAAATAAAAATGCCATAAAAACGACCGCCTTTTTTGTAAACGCTATACATTTTGCGCAAACCAATCAATAAACGCTAATTGCGATTTTTTTTTACGAAAAATATGTAGAAGAATACGTATCGGCCTAAACTGAGGAAAAAAAATGTTTTTTTATATCTTTTTTGGGGATATTTATTATAGCAAAATGTAAAAAATATTGAATTCTTTTCAAAATAGTCGCTCTATTTTTGTTTATAGCGCAAAAAAATAAAAACCGCAGAGATGATCAAATACCATCAAAAGAAAGCTCTATTTGTGGGAAAAAAAGGACGGCAATTTTGTTTGGGAGCCACATTGCACGATCGCGCAATTGTCAGTTAAAGCGACGCAGTGCTGAATCACAAAAAGTGCTCTGGTCTTTGGACAGCAATATGGTCCGGGGCTAAAGTGGTTAAGGCTCTATTGCAATATTTAGGTTTATAAAAATCTAGGGCCAGATCCACATACAATTGCATCGGCGCAGCGTATCAGAGATACACTACGCTGCCGTACCTTACCTGGCTTAACTTAGAATCCTGGAAGAATTTGCGCCGTAAGTTACGGCGGTGTAGTGTATTTCTGGCGGCGGAATTCAAATCGGCGAGTAGGTGGCGATGTTCAGAAATTTCCTGCCGTGCATTGCCCTAAATTACGTTGCAACAACGTTATTTTTTTGACTAACGTAAATTACGTACATTCCTATTCACGGACGACTTACGCAAAAAAATCAAAAAATTAAAATTTTTACGCGGGAGTGACGGCCATACTTAACATGGCAAGTCTAACTATAGGCCGGATAAAAGCAGCTTTAACCATGCTCTGGAAAAAGCCGACTAGAGACGTCGTAAGAGATTGCGACGGCCGCGCGTACGTTCGTGGATCGTCGGAAAAAGCTAATTTGCATACCCGACGCGGAAAACAACGTGAACGCCACCCAGCGGACGCCGAAGTATTGCATCTTCAATCCGAAGGCGTACGAAGATGTACACCGGTCAGATCTAAGCCAGAAGCCGCCGCATCTTGGTTTGAGGGGTCAAAACTAAAGATACGACGCGGGAACTTTGAAATGATGCCGGTGTATCAGTAGATACACCGGTGTACTCTCTCTGTGGATCTGGCCCCTAGTATGTAGCAACACATGTATCACATCAGTGGTTTGTATTTTCAAAACTTCCTAAAACATTAATAAAGTCGTCATCAGTCATTTTGTTTCTATTGTTTTTTTCATAAGTGTTTTTCATAAAAAATGTATTGCTCTTTACCACCATTAAAATGTAATGCCCTTTACATGTGTTTAATTATCCTTATAACCAGAGTGAATGATTATACAAGGGGGGGGGGGGGGCGAAAAAAAAATTCTGCCCTGGGCGCCCATAACTCTGGTTATGCCACTGGTTGTAGGTAAACACCTATGGCTCCCAGGCACACAAATCATTGAGTGACCTATTTTCACTGATGCATTGATTACTGTGAAGAAGGCTCCCCTGCGATCCATATTGCAAAGGCTTTTTAGCATACTTTATTTACCACATTACCTAAAGTGGTGTTCCAGCTGATTATTATTTTTTTTTTTTAAGTCAGCAGCTACAAACACTGCAATGTTGTCCCCCGAAACCGATCCGTCCATCGGATAGGGCTACAGCGCCACTATTCGTACTAAGGAAAACAGGCAGTGGAGCCTTGCAGCTTCGCTGCCCGTTTCCTACTGCAAATGTGCGTGTTCGCGCTGAGCTTTGTGAATGGCTGTCTGTCTTCTGGGACACACACACACACGTCCCAGAAAAAAGCATGCCCGATTCCCTAGAAGAAAATTCGAGTAGAAGAAGAATGAAGTCTACCGCGGAATAGGAAGTGGCAGATTAGGACGATGTGCCTAGCAACAGCCATTTCTGGTAAGTATAACAAATATTTTTTTTTTCACATTTGTGCTAATTTTGTGCTAATTTGTGCTAAATTTGTGCTAATTTTTATGAGCACTTTTATGTAAAGCGGAGGGTAGACCTCTGCTTTAAACACTAGGGGCCAGATTCAGGAACACTTGCGCTGGAGTATTTCGATATGCGCCGCGTAACTGTGATGATGCGCCGTCGTTTCTATGTGCCCGTACCCACCAAACTAGATGCGCCCAATAACGGGTCATTTGCGACTGGCGGAACGTTCCGACGCCAGAGTATCGTCAGCGCTTAATTTCGTTGGGCGCATCAGTCGCGCCTATTGATTTCCCCTGCAAATATGCAAATGAGGGATTTTTCACAATTCACGAACGGATTAGCACCATACGCTGGCTACATGCGCCGCGCGTATCTCGTCCGTCCGGCGCAAAGTTATTTCTACAAAAGGCTGCTTTATCTTTACTCCAGATGGCCACAGGTCAGCAGGAGAGCAGCTACAGCAGCGTTACCGACGATAAGAGCTAGCTGAGCACCCCCACTTGCAGGACAACACCTCTGTCCATGCTTGTCTGTCAAATTTTACAGCCATGGAGGAAGACATCATAGGTCTCCATAGCCGAGATGACGGCTGACAGCTCCTGGCCATTAAAGTTCAGCTTTCTCCTGTGTGTTTGCGGGGAACGGGAGCAGCCATCTCAAAACAAAAGTAACATCACTGCGGGGAGGGGGAGCAGGATATACTTTAGTGCCGAAATGGCGCTTCTACGGGCGCATTTAAACGCCCAACGGAAGGCATTGCGCTGACGTTTCCCGTGAAGTGGTGCCGACGGAAGTTGTGAGCATGCGCACAAAGGGGGCGAGTGGAGCCGCACTCACTGCGCATGCTCCGTGGTTGATGCGCTGAACGTAAGCCTCTGCGCTGGGCTCCGCCCATCATTTACATATGATCACACCCACTTCCACTTGCGTCGGGTTACGCCAGCGCATTATCGTTACTCTGGCGCAAGTTTACGCGCAACTGCTATGTGAATTACAGGACTTGCGCTGAAAGGGTCTTCAGAGTAACGTAAATGAGAAGCGTTACTCTGGAGCAAAGATGCTCTCATCTACCTGAATCTGGCCCTAGAACTGTTCAGATTCATAGTAACAAAGAAAAGAAAAGTGTTGACATTGTCTTAAAATCCACTGCTAGAGCACATCACTGCCTACTATTCTACAGACTGAGGGAGACCTCTCTCTACCTGATTTATGGATGCTGTCAGTTTAGGGGGACTCTTTTTTTCAGCACTGCAGGACTGGATAGCTATTCCCTGAAAGCTAAGGGCCCTTTTTACACGAGCGGACGAACGGTCCGCTTTTCATAAGTTCGTTTACAGACTCACAATGCATCCCTATGGGATCGTGGACGTTAGCGGATGATGCATCCGCTAACGTCCGTAAACATCCGCCTCCGTCAAGATACGGTTTTTCTTCCGTCCGGCGAATCAGATAAATACGGACAGACGGTCCGTATTCATCCAATTCCCCAAAGGGGAGAGCGAAGAAAAGACAGGGCGGTCCCCCCACACTGTGCAAGGACCGCCCTGTCAGCGGACAGCTCAGCGGGGATTTACGGATGATCCCCGCTGAGCAGACGGACACACGGGGCGGATCAATACGGATCCGCTCCGTGTGAAAGAGCCCTAAAGCTGGTGATTTCTAGGAGGGCTTTCTGTTTTTCCACATCCTCCTCTGAGACACAAAGTGCTGAAGCTGCTGTATACAGTACATGGCAGACACCAAGAAGCAGCTGGCACAGGCTCTGGATACCAACTGCCATTTACCTCCGATCGAATGCAGCAATTGTCGGTATAAAGGTCGGAGGATGCCCCTGGGGGCTGCCATTTGCTAGCTGGGCAGCTGACAACGTGCACTTTTGCCATCAGATCACTAGACAGTTTCACATCATCCTGTTACTCTTCTACTAATTATCTGGACTTCTGTGCAGTCCTATTTACTGATCAATAGGAGGAAGGTCCACATTACTTTAATCTAACCGGAGGAAAAAAGGTCCACATTACTTACTCCTGGTGCAGTATATGTATGCAGGCATTATCCTGCATAAGTGATTCCGACCATCTTTTTCATTAAAGCGGTCCACAGGTTCTGGTAAGCTCATTACCATCTTTTGAGCACTTTTGGGTGTCGATCGTATGACTATTGTGGTGAGGATTTACTAAGGTACCATTTCTATAAGGAAACATCAATAAGCACATCACGATCTGTCCAGTGGCGAAAATTCATTATTGGTTATTTATTTATTCACGTATAGGTTTTTGCACTGGCAGCAAGTCATCCACTTATTGTTTGGCACATTTTTTTGGGACTTACTAATTATATTATGATATATCAGTTATATCACACATATCAATTAATATAATCATTTCATTCTTAGATAGGTATTAATTTTCATTCATTAATTCCACCACCCAGCGCTCCCTATCATCCACCAATCACTCAGATAGGATATATACATTCCATCATAACAGGGGAGCAGCTTAAAAATAAATATTTAGTCACTATTGTTTATTTGTACAACCTACACGTGTGGGTTCATTTAACACCGTATACACCATTGTTTTAAAATCGAGGTACAAGGGTTAATTAAATCAAATAGAGTCCTCTACAAGAAGGAGAGCTTCAGGTGAAGTCTGAATAAAACAAAGCTCATTTGCAGACTTTCTGAAGATCAGATTAGTTCATTGATATAGAAAAAGTTGTGTGTAACCGGCGCTAAGATAATATCAATATTCTTATTAAGTCTTGCTGCAATAAAAGTGCAACCTCAAAAGGTTGGATTTAGATTTGTGTGTTTGTGAAGTAAATTGCCCTAACTCATATTTATATAAACATTTTACCACGACTGATCCTGTGAACTTGTTACTCAAAAAACAAAAAGTATGTACATGTGTCTATGGTTATTAATTAATGTGCAAACAATCAACAAATAGTGTGCAATAAATACCAATACAGTGCCCTGTGCCAAACTATAACATATGAATTTCTTAATTCATCAAAAAATGTGAAATAAATCCAAAAAGATTTCAAATATGCTACTATTACAATCCACAGATTGAATGTGCCCCAAGAAAAATGTATTGTATACAAAAATTGATATATATATATATATATATATATATATATATATATATATATATAGTCGAAGCCCTATGTCCGATACGGATATGAACAAGATAGACTTAACATAAGACTTACTACATGAAATAGACCTGAAGTGTGCCCTGATCTGATGGACGGTATGCCAAAATGAGGGGGCAAAAACATTCAGGTAGGGGTGTAGTTTTATTGGTTTTAGCTTTATTCATTGAGCAAGTTTGGTGAACGCGTGTGCCATATCCAACTGAAGATTGTGGGAAGGGCTGGGCGAAACAGGCAGACTTCCACCCGTCAAGTCTCTTAATTATGATCTTGGATCCCACACCGGGATGTGGCCGAGGCCGATTCAACACGATAAGAGCGACTGGAGTACTGACTGGGGTTGTTGCAAATAATATCAATGTATGAATTCTGACCATCCTCTGATTCCAGTCAAACAAGCCAGGATACCTGCCCCCCCCCTCCCAGGAATGGGATAAGTAAACTTGTCTCCAGGGAGTCTAGGAGGAGGACAGCTGTTGGGCAGTCTCCACAAACAAACAAACAAAAGACATTGATTATTACAAGGATCAAAGGAATTCCAGTGGCTAGGTACTGAATGAACAGGGATGTGAATCATGAAATGCAACGATTGGTTGAACATCAGATGGGCAGGCAACATGGGAGGCGTTGCGAATGATTAATGAGTGAGGTTTGGTAAAAGGGTTTTGGAAGAGAACTTCCCTGTCTCTATTCGTTTGAATGCTGAAGTGAACTATCATCTGGAGGCCTATACTGAAGCCACATGGCCTAGGCCGCATGGAAGCCTGATCGGTATTTTGGGCCTGGCCATGTGGCCAACAAGGAGGCCTAGCATTTTCCCTTTTCCATCAGGGCCAAGCCAGAAAGGACTGAACTTAAGTATCTTTCTATCTTATTTGCCAAAAATGTATTAGGTCATAGAGATTGATGTTAGTGATTGTATATTGTGCAATAGGAATTCTATGCTACAGCTTTGTTTACTATACAATGGACGCCTTTTGTTAGAATAAATATAACTGTTCAATTTCAAAGGTGTCTGTCTCATTAACTAACGATTAGCCTCAGGCCTAGAGCACGCTTCGGCCGGATATACATTAGCAGATACAGGACTCATGCATGTTAATACAGATGCAATAGCTTATATATAGGTATTACAAGTTACAGTAAAGGATAGATACATATAGTTAGCTGTTGCATGATATGTTTTAGTTACAACAAATGGCACCCTAGATCGTTGGACATAGAGTCCACAAACCCTAATGTATTTTTGTTTTGAGTCCATTAAGCTAAGAGTCCTCAACCCAGAACTGAAATTTGTCGCAAGTTACGGACAAGATTGCCGCTGGCTCGCGAATCTCGAAACCTTGCTTTGATGATCCAGGAAGTTCTGTAAAATCTCATCGGACGTTAAGACGGACAGAAAACGGTGAGATTCCTTGCTGATATGTTTATTTGTTAAGCGTTTGTATTGTAGTGTTCATGTGTGTTAGGCCTATAACCAGTCACGGGTACTGGTGAGTGAGGGGAATGATCACCCCTGGATATGCGATATAGCCTGCAGATTGACAGGATAGACTACACATCGTTGCGGAAAAACTGGGAGAAATATATATATATTTGTTATGATTTTTATTTTTTATTGAATTTTAAGTTTTATTTTTAGTTCATTTTTTTTTTTTTGATACCCAGGTGAAAGTGAAAATGGCTTTCTGGTCCTATACAGGGCCGGATTAACAGAGGGGCTGATGGAGCTGCAGCTCCAGGCCCCTTTCTCAAGATAGGCCCATTTGCCCCAAAAAAAAAAAAAAAAAAAAAAAAGTTTTTTTTTTTTTTTTTTTAGATTGACTTCAGGGGTTGTAGCTCGATGACCAGAGGTCACAGAAACCCCACATTTGGGGGATAGTCAGTTGAAGACCTACCCCACAACCGGTCAAAATATGGGATGGCTATCATTTATGGTTCCGGAGATACGGGCCTGCTTGCACAGCCTGTCAGAAGCTACATACAGAGCGGCCATTATAAATACAAGCTGACACACTGCAGCAGACTGAGAAAAAAAAATCATCATTTGTTTTTTGCTAGAAAATTACTCTATGGTGGTCTTTGCAACTTTTTATGTTGCACGGTATAGAGCTGCACGATTCTGGCTAAAACAACAACTGCAATTTTTTTGCTTAGAAGATAGATCACGATTCTCTCACGATTCGTACGGCATAACATCGTCTTTCACATTAAAATGAAAAAAAATGGGCTAACTTTACTGTTTTGTTTTTATGGTTTTTATTATTCATTGAAGTAGGCAAATGCAGTGTGACATAAAATATTGCAGCAATTGCCATTTTTGTCTCTGCTAAAATATATATAATGTTTGGCGGTTCCAAGTAATTTTCTAGCAAAAAATATTGCTTTTTAACTTAACCACTTGCCGACCAGCCGCCGCAGTTATACGGCGGCAGGTCGGCACGGGTGCGCGAGAGCCCGTAGCTCTACGTCGCGCTTTTCGCGGCCACTAGGGGGCGCGTGCGCGCCGCCGGCGGCCCGCGCACGCGCCCCCCGCTCGCCCCCGAGTCCCGTGCGTGTGCCCGGCGGGCGCGATCGCCGCCGGGCACGCGCGATCGCTCGTTACAGAGCGGGGAACGGGAGCTGTGTGTGAAAACACACAGCGCTCGTTCCTGTCAGCGGGGGAAACGCTGATTTTCTGTTCATACGATGTATGAACAGAAAATCAGTGATTCCCCCTAGTAAGTCCACCCCCCCCCATACAGTTAGAACACAAATAGGAACACACTTAACCCCTTCCCCGCCCCCTAGTGTTAACCCCTTCACTGCCAATGGCATTTTTATAGTAATCCAATGCATTTTTATAGCATTGATCGCTAAAAAAATGCCAATGGTCCCAAAAATGTGTCAAAAGTGTCCGAAGTGTCCGCCATAATATCGCAGTACCGAAAAAAAAACGCTGATCGCCGCCATTACTAGTAAAAAAAAAAATAATAATAAAAATGCCATAAAACTACCCCCTATTTTGTAAACGCTATAACTTTTGCGCAAACGAATCAATAAACGCTAATTGCGATTTTTTTTTACGAAAAATATGTAGAAGAATACGTATCGGCCTAAACTGAGGAAAAAATATTTTTTTTTATATATTTTTGGGGATATTTATTATAGAAAAAAGTAAAAAACATTGCATTTTTTTCAAAATAGTCGCTCTGTTTTTGTTTATAGCGCAAAAAATAAAAACCGCAGAGATGATCAAATGCCACCAAAAGAAAGCTCTATTTGTGGGAAAAAAAGGACGCCAATTTTGTTTGGAAACCACGTCGCACGACCGCGCAATTGTCAGTTAAAGCGACGCAGCGCCGAATCTCAAAAAGTGCTCTGGTCTTTGGACAGCAATATGGTCCGGGGCTGAAGTGGTTAAACAAGTGTTGGACTTTAAGGCGGCGTACAGACGATCGGATATATCCGATGAAAACGGTCCGCGGACCATTTCCATCGGATATGTCCGATCGGGAGTTTGATCCGATGGCGTGTACACACCATCGGATCAAATTCCCCGCCGCCGGACGGCGCGGTGACGTAGTGGTGACGCGGCGGTGACGTTGACGCCGCCGCGTCACCGCCACGTCACCGCACCAGGAAGTAAAACACTTCCGCGCATGCGCCGAATCCATTCGGCAGCGGCGCGGCGGTGGTGGGAGCCGACATGTCTGCTGGTAAGTGTACTAACCAGCAGACATGTCGGGCGGACAGATTCCCACCGGATAGATTTCAAAGCATGCTTTGAAATCTGTCGGGTGGAGAAATCTGTCCGCTAGCCCATACACACGAGCGGAGATGTCTGCTGAAACGGTCCATCGGACCGTTTTCAGCGGACATATCCCCTCGTGTGTACGCCGCCTAAGTGGTTACATTTCTTGCATTTACACACAGAAGTTTGTCCTAAAAGGAAGTTGGTTACAATGTTTCATGTTGTTTACAAACTTGGCAGACTGCCCGGATATTTTCTTTACACACAGAAGTTTATCCCTTTGATATAAGAAGAATGCGTTAGTTACAATGTTTCCTGCTAAGAACTTGGCAGACTGTCCAGATATTTTCTTTTGACAGCTGAAAGTCTCTCCACTTGTTATATGAAAGAATCAGCAAACTCTGCATTGGAGATGTTGGGGGGTTGAATCAAGATCACAATTTTAACGATTAATTGTGCAGCTCTAGCACGGTACTGTATTTGCGCAGCAATTTTTCAAACATGTTTTTTTTGGAAATAAACTGTTTCATACATTAAAAAAACACTAAAGTTAGCACGATTTTTTTTTTTTTGGTATCCTAAGCGATGCTTTAAACATTTTTTAGGTTAGATGTTTAGAGTTACAGAGGAAGTCTAGTGCTAGAATTATTGCTCTCGCTCGAATGATCGCGACGTATGTAACCTGTGTGTATCTGGCTCTGATACTAGCCAGTGCCTACCCAGCTACTGGCTGGTATCTCTCCCCAGCCTGTCCTTACACACCCTCTTACCTGCTGACCTGTAGATGGGGGAATCACTCCTGTAGTGTTATTGTGTCCTGCCAGTGAGTACAATGATCAGTGTTGCTATCTATAGCTGGCAGCACTGATTGTTTTTGGAAAAACAGGCTGGTTGTACTCAAGTCGATTAATAGATTGACTTGTGTAAAACCAGCTAGCCCATACATAGATCGGCTATGGCTTGTCTCGGAATAATTGGTGTAATTTCAATTCATGTATGACCCGCTTAACCACTACGCAGTCACTAAACATCCTTCCACTCCTATACATTGTGCCCACTGTCATACCCTCCGCACTCCTCTCCTGTACATAGTGCTCACTGTCATACCCTCCACACTCCTCTCCTGTTCATACTGCCCCCATCATACCCTCCACACTCCTCTCATGTACATAGTGCCCACTGTCATACCCTCCACACTCCTCTCCTGTACATACTGCCCACTGTCATACCCTCCACACTCCTCTCCTGTACATCCTGCCCACTGTCATACCCTCCACACTCCTCTCCTATATATAGTGCCCACTGTCATACTCTCCACACTCCTCTTGTACATAGTGACCACTGTCATACTCTCCACACTCCTCTCCTGTACATAGTGCCCACTATCATACCCTCCACACTCCTCTCCTGTACATACTGCCTGCTGTCATAGACTCCTCTTCTGTACATACTTCCCACTGTCGCACCCTCCACACTCCTCTCCTATACATAGTGCCCACTATCATACCATCCCCATTCCTCTCTTGTACATACTGCCCACTGTCATACCCTCCACACTTCTCTCCTGTACATACTGCCCCATCATACCCTCCACACTTCTCTCTGGTACATACTACCCTCTGTCATACCCCCACACTCCTCCTGTACATACTTCCCACTGTCATACTCTTCACACTCCTCTCCTGTACAAACTGCCCACTGTCATACCCTTCACACTCCTCTCCTGTACATAGTACCTGCTGTCATACACTTCTCTCCTGTACATACTGCCCACTGTCATACCCTCCACATTCCTCTCCTGTACATACTGCCCACTGTTATACTCTCCACACTCCTCTCCTATACATAGTGCCCACTATCATACCGTCCACACTACTCTCCTGTACATACTGCCCACTGTCATACCCTCCACACTCCTCTCCTATACATAGTGCCCACTATCATACCATCCACACTCCTCTCCTATACATAGTGCCCACTGTCATACCCTCCACACTCCTCTCCTGTACATGGTGCCTACTGTCATACACTTCTCTCCTGTACATGATGCCCACTGTCATACCCTCCACACTTCTCTCCTGTACATTGTGCCTTTTGCCGTACCCTTTGCACTCTTCTCCTGTACATAGTGCCCAATGTTAGACCCTCCACATTCCTCTCACTCACCTGCACATACTTCCCACTTATATACCGTCCGTACTCCTCCCCTATGTCGCTAAACCACAAAAACAGTTCTTTAAAATGATACTGAATACCCTCAATGTTACCAGCTCTAGAATGGACACACTTGTTAGTTCAACTAAAGGAAATCTCAGTTCTCATATTTGTTCTGTCCCATTATTAGAACTTATTTAATGTTGTGATTACTACGGTGATGTACAGAGGAACATCGGGGATCTCAGCTACTTTCCTGACATTACTACTTTTTAGAGGCCCTGGGGTAGGTTATGCCACAATGTACAAATATGCACAGCATATTAGCACATTGGGGTACACTTACATTTTCAGACTGGGCCCTCCATTGCTGCGCTGTGATTCCCACGCATTTATTTATTATTTATAAAAGGCCCCACCAAAATCCTCAGCACCAGGCCCATGATGTTCTTAATCTGGCCCTGGTCCTATAGAGGATCAATGTGGCCTGCAATCTAAAAGGGCTAGAAATCAGTGATAGATAATCTACTGATGTTGGAAGAGCATTGATAGCTGTGCTCGGAACTCAAGTTTAAATAGCTTTAAAGAAAGTTTTTTTTTGTTGTTGTTGTCGTCAGATGTGTATTGTCTAAGCAACTGGCCAAACTAGTGAAGCTAGTGGCAGATTAGCATAACAATGGATTTTCTTGGAAGACTACTTAATGAGAATGGTTTTAATACTGTACAAAAGAGTGCTATAACACATGAAGTCATGGATTTTGTGGGCAATGTAATGAATATAGCTAAGAAGTGTGATGCAGATGCGGGTAAACAAATTGAACAATTAGTAAATGAGAAATGTGTATTGGAAAAAAGGGTTAGTATGTTAGAGGAAACATGTATGTTGAGGGAACAGTGTATCGCATCTTTAGAAAAGAGAGAGGCTGTGAATGAATCTGCGATAAAAGTACTTAATAGAGAGTTACAAGAATGTAAAACTCAAATAGCACACAAGGATCTTTCTTTGGAAGCACAAGCAATGGAGAAAATGCACAGCCATTGTTGTGCTAACAAGGATACACAGCCCAGTGTGACAAAAGTGCAGGGAGAAGGGATGCTAATAGAAGAGCAACCAGTATGGTCAGCTGACAAGACAGAGGAGGCCCCAGATCACAGTTCCCCTCTATTTGCTCCTGCGTCACAAAGGACTTGGCCAGGATCTACAATTTTAAAAGGTGAGGGTGGCACCCAATCCACGACACTCTCCATACAAGATCGCATAAATCTGTGCCAGATTTTGGGAAAATTTGACACGTTTGCCTCACCCATTAGTTTATCAAACAGGCTTGAAGCTGTAGTAACACAGTACATTTTAAACAATAGAGATGCATGTGCACTTCTCCGCGCATGGCTTCCATGGCAACTGTGTGAAAAACTGCAACCACCAGTCGGGAATCATAGAGGTCTATCTCCCGAGTTAAACTCAAATTGGGGGAACTCGGCAGATAGAATGAGGGAAATGCAGCGCGTAATGGGAGGAAGGGATACTAGGGGTTCAGATGCCCTAGAAAATACTACATTTAGAAGGGGAATTGATCCAATACTCTTTTGCAGTGAATATTTCACCATTTATAAGGCTACATACAATTGTCCTGATATGTCTCACGATGACAGCAGTTTTCTGTGTTCTATGGCTAATAAGTGCACATGCATTGATTACCATACCAGAATTGCACCGAGGAATGCCACCTCGTACCAGACCTTTGTAAATACATTAAGGGATTGGGTTCGGGAGACAGATCAAGACAATAGGCCCCATAAGAGAATTGCAGAAATAGCCGAAAGCACAGTAGTGGTGACACCCCCCACAAATGCCAACGGCATAATAAAGATAGAAATTAAGTTTGAAAAGTTAAATGGAAATGCGGTAACCGCATTAGAAAATGATTCTGGTATTGAGACATCTGATGAGTCCATTGCTAGTGACTACTCCTCGGATGATCAAAGTATAAAGTCTGTTCAGAGTAATGTTATGCAACAACGTGTGTCTCCATCGTTTTATACTCAGAGAAGGCACCAGGCAGGGAGACCGACCCTTAAATGTTTTTTGTGTAAAAAGGGGGGTCACGTTGCCAGATTTTGTTGGGCGGCGAATAATAGCAAAATAAGATCTCAACACCCCAAAACTACCCCAAGGCGGTATGAAGTGTATTCAGTGAGATGGGGTAACCCTAGGCATAGAGTCCATAATACTCAATTAAGACAGGGGAATCACTATTATGAAAAGGGGGAGGAGCCACATGTCCATTCAAATATAGCAAGGGGAGGAAACAGTGGTAGCAGCCCTTAAAGAGCTGCAGGGATGGTGAGAATTTTCGGGTAACGTTTCTTTGAGATGAATAAGGATTTAGATGTTAGAGTTAGAGATTTGCCGGTCATGTTTGGAAAATTATAGAGGACCTTGATGTATGTATATTTTCAAGGATAAGCCTCTTAGTTGAATTTTTTTAATCTAACCTTTAATTTTTTATTTTATTTTTTTTCGCTGTTGTTTTGTCATTTTTTTCTCCCTCTCTCATGTAATTTTTTAATTATTATTATTTTAATAATTCATTTTTCAATTTTTTTTTATAAATTTTTGTTTTTCAATTTTTTTTTCTCTAATTTTTCAATTTTTTTCATTAATTTTCATATTTTTCATTTTTTTTTTATTCAAAACATTTTTTTTTTTTATTAATTTACATTTTTCAATTTTTTTTTTTTTTTTATTAATTTAAATTTTTCAATTTTTTTTTAATTTTTTATTTTTTTATTTTTGTTTTGTTCAGGTGGAAAAATTGTTAGGTTTTGTACACCTGCAAGGGATCATTAGCAACTGACTTGGTGGTCGTTGAATTATGTCCTCAATTAGCAGCTGGCGACATTAGGAAGCCATTTTAGCTGCTGGAATTGTGTTTTTTTTTTTGGTTTTTCTTTTCATTCAGGTGGAAAGAATTCCAATATTTTGTGATTTTATCCACCTGAAAGGGGAAGTAATGCATAGATCTTAGAGTACAGATAATGCATTGGTTTTTTTTTTTTATTGCTTAAAATTTAGAATTTTTGAGAAGCAACGGTCACATTCATTTTTTTTATATTTTAGATTTTTGCTTGTACCATGGGGATCCATTTTAGAATGGGTTCATCCTAGAGGAATCATGGTGTTTTAATCATTTGTTTAGAAATCAGGAATGCTAAATTCCTGTGTTATGAGATATTATCATAAAGAATTTGATTCTGCTCTTGTTCTTTAATTCCAGAATCTTGGTGGAGCGGAATTGGAGAGGATTCTGGAACAGAGATGAAGAATGTTCATCTGGTTGGCAGTTTGTCTGTGCCATACCACACCGAAAATTTGTTCTGATAAACGTTCAGGAGAGAAAAGATTCAGATTAATACTTGAAATATAAGGTTTCTTTTTCTTAAGGACAATTTTTGCACTAGTACTGAATCTGAAAGACTTTGCCCAACAACGAGACGCATGAAACATTTTGCCAAAGTCTCTCCTGTCATTTATGGATGCAAACGGACTATGAATACAATGCAAGGAGTTGGAGGTTGGGGAAGGAATATAACGTATCCAATCCTTCAGAACAGAAGATGTAAAATATGTTTTTATTGTGGGAGGAGGAAATGAAAGAAGGAAATGTTTTTTTGTTCAAATGTATTGACATAACTGAACATGGTGCAGGTACCTAGGGGGCTGGCACGTGTGAAATGCTGGCTACCAGGGTACAGTATGCCGTCGTCACATGGCACTTCAGCATCTCGCAGTGGTTGATAGAATCCTAGTACACTATATGTGCTGAATTTACTCTGAATCAAATGTGATATATCAGTGGATTTCTCCCAGGGATGTGCGGACACAGAGTTCAGGGCGCTTATCTCTGAGGAGTAACCAGAAGAGGAGGGATATATTCAGCACTATATTGGGGGGAATGGGACCCAGTGTAACGTGGCTCGAGATTTTGTCAACCAGGGTGAGAGGTGGTAGAGAGTGTGAGATGGTATAGGACAGGTATATGTCATTGGCTCTGGCGTGCACGCAGCGGTAGGCGGAATTATGGACCACCATCAAGCTGATTGTACAATCTCTCTGTGAGGGCCAGTGTCCTGATGGGGTAGCATCACCGCTCAGTAAGACTTTGCAGAGCACTTCGCTTACACAAATCCAAACTGGTAGTCTGTACTGGTTTGGATTGTGAAAGGTTGTGCTGTATGGTCCATGTATAGAAGTGCAGACTCGGTCTGTATATTTTGTGGCGTCAAAGGGCTTACTGATTGGGGATTTTATCTTGTTGCATCTGTGGCCAAATGACCCACATGGGGTCAGGGAGTACAGAGCTGGGGGCAGGTTTATATTTCCCTCTATCGAAAGCATGACCACTATCTCCTCTGCATACCAGGTCAATACACAGTACTCTGTGTTCTGGATGGAGAGATCAGTGCTGGGAAGGAAGCACCTGGTTAATTTTTAGGGCGTAGACAAATTTGTCCTTGTCCTAAAGGATACCAATGTAACGTCAGTCATGAAACAAGGGTATTTCTTGAACCTAACATTAGGTAGAGGTGCAGGATATACCCTGGGCATAGTCACTGAAGTCGAATCACAGGGATGGAATTCTGCTTTGTTTTTGTTTTTAGTTTTTTTTATCATTGTTTGAGATTTATATGTGTTGTTAGACTCAAAACTTATATAGGAAGCTCTCCTGTACTCATCATTCTTCTTCCTCCAAACACTTACCTATGCAAGTTGAGGGACAAATTGATGGAAATTTCTCTTAGTACAAATTAGAGACTTTGCTGCCAATTTAGATCCCTGAGGTACCACAGACAGACCAAGTTGCAGTCTGAAAAACCACTGTGAGCAAGCCTGCATAATTCCGACCCGTATTTAAAGGAGGTTGGGAGCGGGATACGCGATTTGATGGGTCATATGTATATATGTATATTAAGTTGGGTGATATATGTCATGGCGGAAAATGATAATGGTGTGTTTTAGGCTAATAAGATGGGCAAGAAAGATGCGCCTTGGGACTCTGTATCTGAAAGCTGGTTAATATGGTGCTGTGAGTGTGTGCTGGTGAATGGTGAGTGAATGGATGCCCCTTGCTTGTTCTGCACCCCATCATGAAGATGTGAAGAAGAAGAAGAAGAAGAAGAAGAAGAAGAAGAAGATACAGAATGGGGACATAGAAGTCATCATGGAAGAGTGATGTTGGTGTGTCACCCAGTAACAAAGCGGCACGTGTTGAGGAGCACAGCACGTTGAAACCATTATGGACTGTCCCAAAGAGCTGTTTCTGAAGCACATGTAGGAAGGAAGACAGTTGATGTTTGGAGGTATTGATTCTGGGACACATGTTGGAAGTCAGTTATGGACTGTTTCATAGGAGCCGGTTCTGAAGCCTATGGTAAAGAGGCGCAACACGGTGAAGCCACTGTGGGCTATTCCATAGGAGCTGTCTCTGAGGCGCATGTTGAAGAATGCAACACATTGAAACGGTGGAGGACTGTTCAGACTATATGGACTGTTCGAGGGGAGCCATGTCTAAAGAAGGAGGATATGCGCCTTATTAGGCGCAAAGCGGCATATGTTGCAAATAATATCAATGTATGAATTCTGACCATCCTCTGATTCCAGTCAAACAAGCCAGGATACCTGCCCCCCCCCCCCTTCCCAGGAATGGGATAAGTAAACTTGTCTCCAGGGAGTCTAGGAGGAGGAAAGCTGTTGGGCAGTCTCCACAAACAAACAAAAGACATTGATTATTACAAGGATCAAAGGAATTCCAGTGGCTAGGTACTGAATGAACAGGGATGTGAATCATGAAATGCAACGATTGGTTGAACATCAGATGGGCAGGCAACATGGGAGGCGTTGCGAATGATTAATGAGTGAGGTTTGGTAAAAGGGTTTTGGAAGAGAACTTCCCTGTCTCTATTCGTTTGAATGCTGAAGTGAACTATCATCTGGAGGCCTATACTGAAGCCACATGGCCTAGGCCGCATGGAAGCCTGATCGGTATTTTGGGCCTGGCCATGTGGCCAACAAGGAGGCCTAGCATTTTCCCTTTTCCATCAGGGCCAAGCCAGAAAGGACTGAACTTAAGTATCTTTCTATCTTATTTGCCAAAAATGTATTAGGTCATAGAGATTGATGTTAGTGATTGTATATTGTGCAATAGGAATTCTATGCTACAGCTTTGTTTACTATACAATGGACGCCTTTTGTTAGAATAAATATAACTGTTCAATTTCAAAGGTGTCTGTCTCATTAACTAACGATTAGCCTCAGGCCTAGAGCACGCTTCGGCCGGATATACATTAGCAGATACAGGACTCATGCATGTTAATACAGATGCAATAGCTTATATATAGGTATTACAAGTTACAGTAAAGGATAGATACATATAGTTAGCTGTTGCATGATATGTTTTAGTTACAACAGGGGTTGAGGTGTAGGTAGCGTAGAAGAGTGAGTGTAAAGGTGACAGGACCCAAAATGACCTAACCGCCCCCCCCTTGATCCAGAGGAAGGCGAAAACCCCAGCCGAGCCTAGGCCAATTCCTACAGCAGGGGAGAAAATTCCTTCCTGATCCCCTGAGAGGCAATCGGGTGAACCCTGGATCAACTTCCTATGGTTGGTTGTGCCCCGATGAATACTCACATGTTTGACAAACTGGCAGGCACTTAAGGGTTTGACCGGGAAAGGTAGTAGGGGATAAGAGTTTGACTGTTCAGGTAGGAATGACAGAAGGCGATCGAGTATGGTTACTGCACACCGGACATTGTTTGCTTTAGAGTTGGATGTCTACCCCAGTGCCTGATCGCTGGGTTTTGGATAGTGTCAGGTGGAGGATGAAGTGGTCGTGTTAGCGAGCCAAGTGAGGTCTACGTAGAACTTGGCCGTCGGGGTAGCTGCGGGTGAACTCGCTAGGCCGCAAGAACCCGTGGTAGGCTAAGTAGATGGCTGCTTGAATGACCAGGCTGGGGATAAAGCCAAATGGGGAACTAGCCAAGATAGTGGACATTAACTGGCGCTGTGGGGATAGTTGTATGGGCCTGCGAAGGAAAGACTTAACTTGGACTTGCCTTTACTAATAATATCGGCCGTGGCCTGGTTGTCAGTGGTGAAGGCCACGGTTCGTCCTGTCCACATATGACCCCAGAGCTAAGCGGCTGCCACGATCGGGAATTGTTCGAACACAGAGGAAGTCCAGGTAAACCCTGGGATTTAAGAGTGTCTCTGGAGGCCATGGTCCTGCAAACCAATAGTGGCCAAAAATTGCAGCGAAGCCTGTGGAGGCTGCGGCATCTGTCACTACCTGCGGTGATGGGGGCGATATTATTGGTATAACGTTGATACTGTTTCACGTAGTAAGGAACTCCTCCCATATTGACAGGTCTGCTACTGCCACGGTGTCTAAGTTAAGGATCTGATCGGGGTCTTGTGTCTGGGAGAGGAAGTCCAGGAGGCATGATACAAAAGATCGACCCTGGGGAATGATTGTAACTTCAAATTGATTAAAGCTGCTTCTTAGTACACCCCTTGTGCGGGTGAAGTGAAGTCTTGGCGAACTGACCTGATGCGGGTCAACTTGAAGGAACAATAGGTGTAGTAAAAGCTAGTTTGCGTGTGACCTCGACAGAAAATAGGTGAGCAACCGAGTTGCTACTGGAGATGAGTGACCGATTTGAGCCACAATTGCAATTAAGCAGCTTTATTAGAAAGGTGAAAACAAAGAAATTTTGAGTATGTAGGAATGACCGTTTGCAACATTGTACATACAGATGGAGTGCGATGCAAATGTTTATGCCTGACAACAAACGTAGGGCCTGGGATCTGAATCGTAAGTACCACTGTATTCGTATCGATGATGCGAATAGTTCAAGGTATGAGCATGGTGGGGTTTGTTTTGTGAAGAATCTGAAACTTTAGGCCGGTGCTGCGACTGTACTCGGATCGGTTGGTAAAGTTTGTATTGCCGAGGATCCGAATCGTTGCGCCGACGGTGCGACTAGATTCAGATCGGCTGTTGGTGAGTGCTTGGGTTTTATATATTTTTTGGGATATGCCAAGACAAATCGGTGCATGAGGATGCGACCGGATTAGAATCGTAACATGATACATGACAGTGAAATGTTTTGCCATGACAGAGGCATGAATCGGTGTGACGCACTGACAACGACCAGACTCTGGAGCATGTACTGAAAGGAGGCTAAAAAACTGGGGCACACCAGGAAGAATCGGTGCATCACGACTGCGACTAGATTCAAATCAGAGTGCAGTATGTGACAGTTTAATGAAATTATTGCTATGACAGAGGTGTGGATTGGTCAGGCCGCAGTTGGGACTGAGAATGAACCGGACTCTGGCCCATGGACTGAAATGAGGCCGAAAAACAACTGGGGCACACCAAGACGAATTGATGCATGAGGATGCGATTGTAGCACGTGAGAATGTGCGTGGTTTCAATTTGGATGCGTTTCGGTGAAATTGGGTGACAGAAATTCCCATGACCGAGGCACGAATCGCTGCGCAGCAAATGCGACCGACAACGAGCAACTCTGGAGCATGTACTGAAATTAGGCCAACGACAACTAGGGCACGCTTCAGATAAACCTGCACATGAGAATGCGTGTGGATGCAAATCAAATGCATGACAGTAAAATGAGTGACAGAAATTCCCATGACAGAGGCACGAATCGGTGCACCGCAGATGGGACTGACAACAAGCAACTCTGGAGCATGTACTGAAATGAGGATGAAAAACAATTGGGGCATGCTGGGACGAATTGGTGCATGAGGATGTGACCGGAGCATGCGAGAACACGCGTGGTTTCAAATCAGATGCGCGACAGTGAATTGAGTGACAAAAATTTCCCATGACAGAGGCGCGAGTTGGTGCACCGCGGGTGCAACTAACAATGAGCGAACTCTGGAGCATGTACTGAAATAAGGCCAACAAACAAATGGGGCACGTCGGGACGAATTGGTGCATCAGATGCGACTTGGATTGGAATCAGATTGAAGGGTAAGTGAATCGAACGACTGAGAGGTTTGCCATAACAGTGGCGCTAACAGGTGCTGCAATTTAAGACTGATAAACGGACCTGACTGGAGCGTAAGATGCATGAGCTAGAATGACTAGCACGAGTTGACACGAATCAGTATATCAGACGTGACTAGATTCGAATTGGAGTGAACGGAAAACGAAATCTGACAAATAAAATTACGGTCAGCCTAGGTTCACATTGGAGCATTCTGTAATGCGATTTGAGAGAATTCAAAGTAGCATCAATGTGAACCAGGGCTCAGTGGATGAGATGGAAAGAGAGAAAAAAAAAATAGTGGGGATGAACTGGCGAGTCGCTGATGTGACTAAGTTCGACCGGAGGGTAATGTAAAGTAAAATAACTGGAATGATAGACAGTGCATTTCTAAGTGACATGGGCCTACTATGTGGCATGTGCTCAAGAATTGCACCGTGGTCTTGCACAAGGCTCAAACAAGGCTGCATATGGAGACTTGACGAATGACTCGCAAGTTCCACAGTGGGGTTTTGATGGCAGGGGTTATCCGGCAAAGCGGTGCGTGAAACAAAGAATTTGTACCTGCAAATGTTTGAAGAAAAAGACTCGATCTACGAAAGCACGGTGGGTGTGCAAGACATCTGAAGAGCATGATGTTGCGCCATGGATGACGGACAAAAAATTACTTTGGTTTGGTAAACAAAGAGAGAAACGTGTGCAAACAATTTGTAGGCTCCACTGCAGGAACTAAAACACACGACATGGAGGAAACAACGAATGGCAACAGTAGAAAGTATGCAAAGAATGCGACCCGATTGAGTTCGTAAACGTATGAAATCAATCCGATACAAATCAGAAGGATTAAATTGATCTGATATAAATTGGTTGTAGAGTGTATGTCAGCCCTTACACTGAAACTGAACACCAACCAACCACCCCTTCCCCAGGCTAACCCAGTGCAGAGAAGGCATCAGGTGAGTCCAATTTTCACCTTAATCAGCCACAGAAACCTGTACAAACAATACATGCTGGTCTCTAAATGGAAGAGACGGCAAACCCATGGACAGTAAATCTTTGTATCCAGTGAAATGTACATCAAGTGATATCGGACAATGACCGACCGCCACTAAGAGGTTTGGAATTATAAATTAACCGTATGTTTGGCAGACCACAACTCAGAAGCAGGCTTTTTTTCCTCTTTACGAAAGGATGCGGGACAGGTAGCATAACAAATTGCAAGATCGCACATGAGGCAAAAGATTTGGAAAGTACCTGCGACGAACGAAGAAGCCGAATGCACCTGCGATCAAAATGCCAGGACTCACAAACATGAGGTGAGCTGGGAAGAGCCAGTGATGTGTGGTATCGCTCACAGGAAACCAACAAAGACCACAGGTGAGTGGGCTGGTTAAATACCCCCGGGCTCCTCCCATAAATTCAGGCCAGCATACTGGCCTTGTTACATACTGTATGTGCTAAGAAAGTCCTCAATAGATAATTTCTTGCAGTGATGCCCAGCTATGTTTCCACCTTCACCGCAAATAGTGCCTACACCGTCACCGGATAAAATGGCCACTCACCAGATGGACCCAGAAATCTGCCTTTGGTTCATATGGATAACCACTCCCTCTCTCAGGTTTATCAGCAATCACTCCCAATGCTTTGGCTGTAGTCTCGTTCCACTCATGTAACATATAGAAGACTATTATGGTGTAGTATATCAAAGAATTTATTATGATTAAAACATATATAGTTATTCTACTCACATGTAAAAGTGCCTAGGAGCCGCCACTGAGCCAATCCAGCCGTAGATAGCAGTATACAAATATACAAGTATGTCCTGGTCCGCACGTGTAATGCCTCACTTTGTCGATTGCATTCCTAGCCTCGTTATACTCAGACTGGACATGATGAGCTGGCAATGGTCCCGCAGCCTCTATGCATTTCACAACTTAATGCATCATCAGGAAGCTGCCTCATTGGTGCTCAGGGAGGTATAAAAAGACTGATGAGCACCAATGAGGCAGCTTCCTGATGATGCAGCATATTGTATTATTGTAGCATATTTGAAATATTTTTGGATTTCAAATTTTTTGATGGATTGAGAAATTCATATGTTATAGTTTGGCACAGGGCACTGTATTGGTATTTAGTTCATTGATATACAGATAATTATTACTTCAATTTTCTTGTTCTATTTGTTACTATTCTGTTTGCTTGAGAATGATTTATTTCTAAGGCTGTGATTTTTTTTTATAGATCTGGCTATCAGACTGCTTCCACTTGACTCTCTAGTCTAGTCTGAAACCCTCCCTGCTCCACTGTGAAATGCAGATAAATCCACGCTGATGATCTTATAGTGTAAGGAATAGTCTGTGTAAAAGCAGCGTGAATAACAATCACATGTAGTTTTATGTTAAAGTGAGATTGTATTTGCAAATGTTTTTTTTTTTTTTTTTTTTTGTGATCACATTTAAAATCCTTCTATAAACTGGATGTAGACACAAGACAATGGCAACACTATTCTTTTCACTTAGAAGGTGACAACCAAACACTGTGCTACATGAATCAGTAAAATAGCTGTAAAATCCTTTTCTTGGAGTACATCACGGGACACAGAGTCTTATGCCGCGTACACACAATCACTTTTTGTGATGAAAAAAAACAACGTTTTATCTCACGCCTCATTAAGCAACCATGCAAAATCTAAGCAAACATGCATCCTTATGCCGCGTACACACGGTCGTTTTTTGCGATGAAAAAAAACGACGTTTTTTAAAACGTCACTTAAATTGATCGTGTGTGGGCAAAACGTCGTTTTTTGTCTTTAAAAAAACGACCAAAAAAAAATTCCAACATGCTTGAATTTTTTGTGTCGTTTTTCAAAACGTCGTTTTTTGTTTCACAAAAAGTCACCGTGTGTAGCAAAAACGTCTTTTAAAACGACGTTTTTCAACCCGCGCATGCCCAGAAGCTAGTTATGAAGCGAGCTTCAATGGAAAAGAGTGGTGAACGTAACCTCGCTTTTTGTGAAAAAACGATGGTGTGTATGCAAAATTGTCTTTGAAAAGTGACGTTTCAAAAACGTCGTTTTTTACTTCACAGAAAACGTCGTTTTTTTTCATCGCAAAAAACGACCGTGTGTACGCGGCATTATGCGATTCAGCATTTTTCATGCGATCAAACACCTTATGCATTTTAAGCACTCCTGTGCGGACAAGTACCCTTGTGTGACCAAGGACATTTTAATGCGACTTTAGGCATCTCTGTGAGAACAAGCCTCTCTATGTGATCAAGTATCCCTGGGTAATCAAGGACTCGGTTGATCAGGCAACCATGTGTGATCCAGCTTCTCTATGCATTCAAGCATATTTTGCAATTTTAGGCATTTCTGCAGACACAACCTCTCTGTGTGACCAAATATGCCTGGGTAATCCAGGACTCGGGTGATCAGGTAACCATGTGTGATCCCTCATCTTTATGCACTCCAGCATTTTTATGCGATCTTAGGCATTTCTGTGGAAACAAGCCTTTCTGTGTGACCAAATATCCTTGGGTAATTAAGGACTCAGGTTATCAAGTAACCATATGTGATCCTGCATCTTTATGCACTTAAGCATTTTTATGCGATTATAGGCATTCTTGTGGAAACAAGCCTCTCTGTGTGACCAAATATCCTTGGGTAATCAAGGACTCGAGTTATCAGGTAACCATGTGCGATCCCGCATCTTTATGCACTTAAGCATTTTTATGTGATTTTAGGCACTTTGATGTGATTAAGCATCCTTATGTGACCATGTAGAATTATACAAACAAAAACATGTATCTTTATGTGATCAACAATAAAACATGCTCTGTTAACCTGTTTTTACCCCACATGCATTTTGAACATTCCACACTCATGTATTTCATGCAAACATGCGGACTGGAAAAGAGGCAGTTTAAGCTCTGCAGATGTGCGTCTCCGCAAACCTGCGACGTTGGCCATGTACACCAGCGACTTTGCATCCCCCAGTGGTGCATTTGGTTAACCTGAAGCCAACACCAGGATGAGGATCTTTTGGAGATAGAGGCTATGGCCGTCTAGGCTGAGGGAAGTCATGTGTAGCTTGAATCTCTGAAAAGACTGCAGCTGCAAACAGAGCTTGTGTGGCTTCTGATAGCTTCTCCTCATTAGGCACCTGTTACCTGTCCTCTGACAGAGAACCTTCATCCTCAGGTCTTTCAATCCCCTTGATTGAGGATTTAGAGCAGGGAAGGGGCACACCCTGTTTTCTGCTTGTGAGGATGCTGCGAATATAGCAGTTAACCTCTTATAGACCCATAAATGCCATGCAACAAAACATATGCAGAGTGACTACAATGTTAGGGGAGGCTGCAACGTCTGACAGGGCTGATAGCTCATTCTGTGAGCTGTCCTAAGTCTCTACAGGGGAGGATAGTATCATGCAAGCATGATAAAGGGCCCCTAGCTTCAGGTGGCGATACCCTTTATATTCCTACCCCTGAACCCTCTTTTACGGGGAGACAAAAATGTCCTAAGCCAAACTTAATCCTGGTGCATCAACAGCTGAACTTAGTCTAGCAAAATAATGCCTGATAATCTGCACAGCTAGATGCTGAGTAGGCGTCTTAGATGAGTCTGTATTCAATCCACACAAGGTGCTTACGTGCCCCAAACTACTGTGTCCCCCTGGCTTTACAAAGCTCTGACGTCTGGGCCTTTTGAAGGGGCCGCCCTACGTTTGCACTATGAGCCGGCGAGCACGCTCACGTGCGCCAGCGGCAATCACATCATCCCCCCTGCCTACAAAGCGCCCTCCCCGCACACGCCCATAGGGAATGGTGGAGGCAGGGGGAGAGAGGGATCCCCGAAGGAGCGCTGTGGACCCGGACTACAAGGGACCCCCCCCGTCGTGGCAGAGCCAGAAGCGGAGTAAGTAAGCCGCACCATAGATCAGCTAACCTTGAGCTTCCTGGAAAGCATGGTGTAGCGGAGTACAATATTAAACTCCACGATCTCCGCTGGTAACCAGGGTAAATCCACAGTCAGCATTGAAAAGTAAGGCAATGTCCCAAATCTCCCCAGTAACCGGACGACACACAGCTCTGAGAGTCAACAGACTTTTTATTCACAGGCTTCCATATTTATAGAATTCCCCATGCAAGGGGTTTCCAAACAGCCAAATAGATTTAACAGGGGTAATACAGGGAGGACCAGATGGGGAACTTAACATTTTGGATAATTCTCCCATCAGGCATTGCTGCACGAGGTAATAGTCGGTTGTTAGCTGGGGTCTGGGGTTCATGTGTTGTGGGAGTTCGGTTTAAAACTGCCGAACACCGATTGGGCAACATAAAACAAAGTACTTGAATGCTAGTGGCTTACAGCTGCCAGCATACCAATTACTATGCCCACATAAGACCCAGCAGAATACATAGCCTATAATACAGACAACCTTTTGACATGTAACGTCCAGCGTTTCAGAAGTGGCTAGGTTTGCCACAATGCTCCCCCAGAACCAAGCCGGCATACACAGTCTGATCCCAACGGATCGGCTTGGGGATGTCCGGGGGTGTACTTTCACAGATTATTTTTCAAGTTCAGTTTGTCTAGATAACCCGTCGGCGTTGCCGTCTTGCTTCCCTGGTCGGTAGTGGATTGTAAAGTCAAACGGCTGCAGCGCCAAACTCCAGCGCAGCAGCCGGGCATTGTCCCCCGCCACACGGTTTAGCCACACCAACGGGTTGTGATCTGTGAGTAGCGAAAAAGGTTGTCCATACAAATACGGCTGCAACTTTTTGAGGGCCCACATATATCTACGGCCACCCTACTGAAGGGTTCTTCAATAATGGGAAGAGGACATAACTTGGCTTTGTGGCGGTCACCTCGCTTGCCTACTCGCTGGCAAATGTCACAGGAGGTGCAGTATTGCCTCACAACCTTGGAGATCCCTGGCCAGAAGAAAGCATGGGTCAACCTGTATCGGGTACGTGTCATCCCCAGATGCCCAGACAGGGGAATGTCGTGGGCAATCCTAAGCAGTTCTTGCCTATACTTCTGGGGAACCACTAACTGTTTAGTCGTTACTGTGGCTGACCCTCCTACTCCTCTTTCAGCAATGCGGTAAAGTAGCCCTTTCTCCCAGGTGTACCGCTCCCCCTCTAGCCAAGCCTGGTCAGCGTGTACCCTGTCCCTGTATACCTGTAGCGTGGGGTCTGACCTCACCTCGGCCTCAAACTTAGTCGGGGAATCCCAGGACATACGTGTCATGTGGGGGTCATGGTCTCTTTCCGGAGCCTCAGAGTGTGTCAGTGGAACCGTGGTGCGAGCCTGTTGCCGTGTGGTCACTGGATGGGCTTCCTGGTATGGAGCCTGGGGTACAAAAGCAGAGGTCATCTGGCCCAAATCATATCCCAGCACAACATCTGCTGGTAAATTTTGCATGAGGCCCACTTCTACCGTCCCCCCTCCCACACCCCAATCCAAATGTACTTTGGCAGTGGGTAGTCGGTACACTGCTCCCCCTGCCACTCGTACTGCCACGGATCCGCCAGTGTGTGCCGAGTCAGGGACCAAATGGGGTGCTAGCAAGGTTAAAGTAGCTCCTGAATCCCGAAGCCCCTGGACTTCTTTCCCCTCCAAGGTCACTGGCTGTCGATGATGCTGCCGGTTATCCGTGGCTCGGACTGTCATCACCTCATGCAAGATTCCCAGGGGTTCTTCCGCTGGAATGCTCAACATCTCTTGAGTGGCCGGCTCCCGTTGATAATGATGGGCAGCAGCCCTTGGTGCCGGGTTTGGTCGGCCTTGGTTCCAGGCAGGTTTGCCCCGGTTTTGGGTGCACTCGCGTGCCATATGTCCCCACTGTTTGCAGGAGTGGCATTGGATGTTGGCACGTCCGTTATATCTGGAGGGTGATGGTAAAGTCCCTTGGGATTGACGAAAAGTGGAGGCTGTGCGAGCGGGGGGTGGTAGAGTACTGGGTGGTCCCGCAGGTCGAGGATAACTCTTGGTTAGGGGCCCATGATGTCTCCTCGCATCAAAATGCTGATCCGCTAGGTTAGGGTGAGAGGTTTCCTGTCTCGCACCCATTCTTGTGCCTCTGGGGACAAACCGTTGAAGAATTGCTCCAACAGCATTAACTGTCGCAATTCATCCATAGTAGTGGCTTGGCTGGCTTGTATCCACCCTTGGGAAGCTTGGTTCAGCTTGTGTGCCCATTCAGCATGTGAATCCTTCTCTGGTTTGCGTAGGTTTCTAAACTTGCGCCGCTATGCCTCTGGAGTAATGGCGTATCTCTCTAATATCGCTCGCTTCACTTTATCATAATCCTTGCTGTCCTCACTGGGTACAGCGCGATATGCTTCTGCTGCCCGACCTGCCAGCTTGCCTGCTAGCAATGGGACCCATACTGTCTGTTCCAAGTCATGTAAATCACACAAGTCTCTCAAAATCCTGTAAATACCCATCAATCTCATCCTTCTCCTCGCAAAACATTTTAAAGGCATGATAGGGAATTTTGGGTTTTACCTGGTTGTAGAGTGACCCAGTAGTGGATTCTGCTCGAGACTGTGTATACTGCGGACTGTGTGCCATCACGTACTCATGCACATTCGCCATTACCATATGCAGCATGGCATCTGATATAGGCTGTGGCAAAAATTCCAGCCTGGTCCTCATTTCTCTCTGGTAGAGGGTTTCTTCCATGGCTGCTGGGGGTGTAGCGCTGTGGGCTCCGTCTCCCTCCATCAGCTCGGCAGTTAGTACAGCTTTGGATTTGTTGCTGGCTACCTTACCCCTGGCTTCTAGCAGTTCCTTTAATGTCTGCCGATTTAGCCTAGAATAATCCGTCTTCATTTACATTGGTAGTTCACATTGCACGAATTGCGCTTATCGGCTGTAAGGTTGGATCCCGTCGCTTGCCACCAATTGTAGCGGAGTACAATATTAAACTCCACGATCTCTGCTGGTAACCAGGGTAAATCCACAGTCAGCATTGAAAAGTAAGGCAATGTCCCAAATCTCCCCAGTAACCGGACGACACACAGCTCTGAGAGTCAACAGACTTTTTATTCACAGGCTTCCATATTTATAGAATTCCCCATGCAAGGGGTTTCCAAACAGCCAAATAGATTTAACAGGGGTAATACAGGGAGGACCAGATGGGGAACTTAACATTTTGGATAATTCTCCCATCAGGCATTGCTGCACGAGGGAAAAGTCGGTTGATAGCTGGGGTCTGGGGTTATGTGTTGTGGGAGTTCGGTTTAAAACTGCCGAACACCGATTGGGCAACATAAAACGAAGTACTTGAATGCTAGTGGCTTACGGCTGCCAGCATACCAATTACTATGCCCACATAAGACCCAGCAGAATACATAGCCTATAATACAGACAACCTTTTGACATGTAACGTCCAGCGTATCAGAAGTGGCTAGGTTTGCCACACATGGTAAGTGAAATACCAGGCATGTCTTTTTACTGACTTTAGTGGTGATAAAAACAGATGACACATGCAGCTACTCGTGGCAATCCAGCCCTCTTCAGGGGAGATCTATGGGTACTATAGCCATCCTGTCTCAACAGACATAGTGGTCTTTTTGCCCAGGCAAACCTGCATTATAGACAAGACCCAATAGCCCCTTCAGGAGAGGACTGGGACCAGCTAGGGGAGGTATATGGGTGCCAGAGCAATCCTGTTTCAAAAGACATGGTTAAGTTGCCTATGCATAGAAGCATAAAAAATAGGCGAGACCCATAGTCCCCTACATGGAAGACCTACTGACAGACCAAGTCCCATAGGTACCTCCGCTTACCTTTCCATGCTGCAGGGTATTGCAAAGAAAGAGGCCCAGCCTTCACCCCTCACCGTGGGCTTCGTCTCAGACCTTCAGGGACTGGGGTCCATAGCAGGTCACCTCTCCCCTGGACCTATATAGCACCCTGGCAACAGGAAAACATTTGGTCCTTGGTATCGACCAATGTTCTGGAACCCAGGATCCAGCTCTCAAAGAGAAGCATTATAGGCAAAACCTTGTTCTTCGTACCGAGGCCCGGGTACCGTTCTTCGTACCGAGGCCCGGGTACCGTCCACTTTGGCTATGAAGCACCTTGGACGGATCCGGATTTTATGGAGGCTTTTTAAATCCAGCATGGATCCCTCCAGTGGAGCTCCTCAGAGCACATGTTCACTCGTGACCAACACCTTAGACACTAGCGAAAAAACTGAGGTGCTCCCAGTATGGGAGGGAACTTCCTGTTCTAATTGATTACACCAGTGTCCAGCACCTGAAGGTGGAATATAACCCATTTAGTAATGAATAAGACTTAGGCCGTGTACACACGATCAGACTGGTCCGATGAAACTGGTCCAACGGACCGTTTTCATCGGACCAGGCTGAAGTGGTCTGATGTGTGTACACACCATCGGACCAAAAATCCGATCAGACCAGAACGAGGTGACATAGAACACACCGACGTGCTGCAAAAAGGAAGTTCAATGCTTCCAAGCATGCGTCGAGTGTGCACCGAAGTGTGCACCGAAGCTATCTCTCCTTCCAACACTTTACGTCTTGGGACCACTGTTTATGGACTTATGTGTGGAACATTTAGTTTTTTTTGTGTTATATCACATTCGCTATATCACATTATTCTATTTGTGTCACCGTCAGTGCAGTCACTATTACTATCACTATTACTTTTTTCATTTACTTTTTTATGTGCTGTCCATTTTTTTCCCCCTCCCATCTTTTATAACAGATTCTCAGTTGTGCAGTTTATTATATCTTTTCATGTGACAACACTAAAGAAATTACACTTTGCTACCATGTAGTGAGTGTTCAGCTTGTATAACAGTGTACATTTGCTGTCCCCTCACAATAACTCAACACACAGCCATTAATGTCTAAACCACTTGTAACAAAATTGAGTCAACCCCTAAGTGAAAATGTCCAAATTGGTCGCAATTAGCCATTTTCCCTCCCCGGTGTCATGTGACTCGTTCATGTTACAAGGTCTCAGGTGTGAATGGGAAAGCAGGTGTGTTAAATTTGATGGTATCGCACTCACTCTCTCATACTAGTCACTGGAAGTTCAACATGGCACCTCATGGAAAGAACTCTCTGAGGATCTGAAAAAAATAATTGTTGCTGTACATAAAGATGGCATAGGCTATAAGATGATTGCCAAGATCCTGAAACTGAGCTGCAGCACGGTGGCAAAGACCATACAGCGGTTTAACAGGATTCTACTAAGATTTAAGACTAGGTTCTACTCAGAACAGGCATTGTTATGGTCAAGCAAAGAGGTTGAGTGCCAGTGGTTAACATCATATCCAGAGGTTGTCTTTGGGAAATAGACGTAGGAGTGCTGCCAGCATTGCTGCAGAGGTTGAAGGGTGGGGGATCAGCCTGTCAGTGTTCAGACCATACGCCGCACACTGGATTAAATTGGTCTGCATCGCTGTCGTCCCAGAAGGAAGCCTCTTTTAAAGATGATGCACAAGAAATCCTACAAACAGTTTGCTGGAGACAAGCAAACTAATGGATTACTGGAAGCATGTCCTGTGGTTTGATGAGACTAAGATAAACTTATCAGAGTCGGTTCACACTGGGGCGACACGACTTCCAGCACGACTTTCAGAGGCAACTCCAACACGACTTCAGCATGAACCACAGGGCGATCTGGGGCGATTTACAACACTACTTGAAGTTGCCTCCAGGACAGTACAAGGCAACTTCAAGTCGCCTCCAGGACAGGAGACTTTCCAGTGGCCAATCAAACAACAATCAGCTCTAGGGGAGGGAGGGGGAGGGAGACATTTGCCTGAGAAATGTATGTTATCTTCCTGGAAAGTTGCTTCAGTTAAGACAGTGATCAGACTTCTGAGGCGACTTTCATTGAAATCAATGCCTACAAGTTGCCTACAAGTCGGATTGAAGTAGTACAGGAACCTTTTCTGAAGTCGGAGCGACTTCAGTAGTGTGTATTAAGAGGGCTCTCATTCACTTCAATTGATTTTCTCAACACACTTGGGACGACTTGGGGAGACTTCAAGTCGGATCCCAGGTCGCCCCAGTGTGAACCGGCTCTTAGGTACAGATGGTGTCTAGCGTGTGTTGCAACAACCAGGTGAGGAGTATAAAGACAAGAGTGTCCATTGTTGGACGATTGGTGGCCTGTGTGTACCCAGCCTTAGATGAGGATCAGATCACATTTTATGGCAAATTACTGCAGAAAAAACAGTCAATTCCAAGAGGCTCACATACTTTTTCTTGCCACTGTATCTGTGGGATCTCTTTATGTGTGATCAAATTCTTCATTGTCCCATCTACACTATATTACCAAAAGTATTGAGACATCTGCTTTCACATGCACATGAACTTTTATGGCATCCCAGTCTTCGTTTGTAGGGTTCAAAATTAAGTTAGCCCACCCTTTGCAGCTATAACAACTTCAACTCTTCTGGGAAGGCTGTCCACGGGGTTTAGGAGTGTTTAGGAATGGGAATGCTTTTGTGAGGTCAGGTACTGATGTGGACGAGAAGGCCTGGCTCGCAGTCTCTGCTTTAATTCATCCCAAAGGTCTTCTATCGGGTTGAGGTCAGGACACACAAACAAGGTCCATAAGGACATGGATGAACAAGTTTGGGGGGGGGGGGATCTTGACTGGCCTGCACAGAGTATCAGCCTCAACCAGACAGAACACCTTTGGGATGAATTAAAGTGAAGCATGCAAGACAGGCCTTCTCGTTCACATCAGTGCCTGACCTCATAAATGTGCTTCTGGAAGAATGGTCAAACATTCCTATAGACACACTCCTAAACCTTGTGGACAGCCTTCCCAGAAGAGTTGAAGCTGTTATAGCTGCAAAGGGTGGGCCAACCTAATGAACCCTACGGACTAAGACTGGGATGCCATTAAAAGTTCATGCACGTATAATAGTAAGTGTCCCAATACTTTTGGTAATATAGTGTATATCTGACCCCCAATGACATATTTGGCAAATAAAGTAATGTTCTATTAATGTTCAACTAAAACAGCTAATGAATAACAAAACTTACAAGTACAGGGAGTGGCACTACCAGGATAATTTAACTCATGTCATTTTACAAATGTTTTTATTCGCAATCTTCATATGCAATATAAAATGAGCCACTTTGATGAAGACATGTAAGTTTTACTTTCTTAGCTGCTGTATTTATTGATACATATTATAGAATATATACAAAATGTTACTTCCTTCAAAAGATGTTGCTTTGCGACTTTACATGTTTTTACTGATAAAAATGATATCACAGTAGCAGAGCCATCTGAAGCCTCTGGCTTTGAATTGTATAGAATTGTACAGTAGTCTCCCTTTACCCTCTAATGCACTGTGCAACCTACTGGTGCTATATAAATCTTATATATTGACCATATTTAAATAAAATAAAAAAAAATTCAATTGGTTACTTAGACAAATTGAAATTCGGCTGGTTAAGCAATAACCATCTGAATTCTGATCCATCAATAATTAGGCTTGTTATATTGAAGTCAGTCTGCCAACTGTCCATTTTTGTATTATACAAACACTGCTGCAGGTTATAGCCGACAGCAGTGATCATTATATCCTAAAGATGGGAAAACACAATACAATAGCACAGGGGGAAGAATTCTCCCATCAGCAATGAACCAGTGCTTGAAGGAAAGAATATTGTGTAATGTATGGCCACTCTAAAGCTGATAATTCATTTAGATTTTTGTTTGAAAATGTTTGTCTTTAGAAGTTCTTTCAATTTTCTAATAGCTAATAGGGAAAAATTGAGAGATCAATTTCTGTACAACCAGCTTGCCCATAGATGGATCAAAATTTGGCTGGTTCAGCAGAGAATTTTAATCCATCCATGGCTGGCTTAAGATGAAAGTGCATACATATTTTGAGGAGAATACAGGCACTATAAAGATCCGTAGGATTGTTGTAAAGTGCTAAATAGTGACCCTTGGCTTAGAATAGGCTAAACTGAAACATTTCTTCGACTGCTCATAAATCCTAAAAGGAAAAGTCACTGAGTAATTTATGAAGATAAGCAGAACAATTAGGTGGAGGAGTGGACACTTTACATAAGCAGAGATCATGTAAGGACAAAGTGAAAAGTATATTTTGCCAAAAAGAAAAAAGGTTTATAAGCAATTTATTTCAACACTGGAATGAAAACTGAAGTTAGGAAAATGGTTTCTGGTCTTCTAATGCCGCGTACACACGATTGGTTCGTCTGATGAAAACGGACCGATCGCGTGTGGGCCCCATCGATTTTTTTCCCATTGGTGAAAAAACGTAGAACCGGTTTTAACCACTTCCCATCCAAGGACGTCATATGACGTCTTGGGCTTTCAGTGGGAAAATCTGAAAGATGCCTGCAGCTACAGGCATCATTCAGATATCCATCTCTTCAGCCAGCGATCCTGTGCACCATAAGAACGATCATAGTCACTTGATCGTTCTTATAGGCGGCGGGAGGGGACGTCCCCCCCTCCCGCTGCCATCCGGTGCTTCTCCGGGCTCTCCCTTGCCATCGGAGACCCGAAGAAACGATACGCCAGCGTCGGATGGAAAGCATAGAGATGACTGGTGACCAGATGGTCACCAGTCATCTCTATGGTCATCTCTATGGTCGTCAGAGGCCCAGGCGCAATGTTATGATGTACCGGAATGTAAACACAGCTGCAATCGCGGCTGAAAGCATTAGATCTGTGAATTTGTTTTCATGATCTAATGCTTTCCAGCCTGGAGGATAGATGTGGGGTCTTATTGACCCCACATCTCTCCATAAAGAGTACCTGTCACAAACAATTCCTATTACAAGGGATGTTTACATTCCTTGTAATAGGAATAAAAGTGATCCAAAAAAAATGTAACAAAAAATGTGTAAAAATAAAATAAATTGAGTAAAGTAAAAAAATAAATGATAAAAACATTTTTTTTTAAACGCCCCTACCCCCAGTAGCTTGCGCTCAGAAGCGAACACACACGTTAGTCCCACCCACATATGTAAACGCTGTTCAAACCACACATGTGAGGTATCGCCGCGTGCGTTAGAGAGCCAGAAAAAATTCTAGCACTAGACCTCCTCTGTAACTCTAAATTTGTAAAAAATAAGAGACGCCTATGGAGATTTTTAAGTACTGAAGTTTGGCGCCATTCCATGAGTGTGCGCAATTTTAAAGCTTGACATGTTAGGTATCTATTTACTCAGCGTAACTTCATCTTTTGCATTATATAAAAAAATTGGGCTAACTTTACTGTTTTGTTATTTTTTAATTCATGAAACCTTTTTTTTCCCCCAAAAAAGGCGTTTGAAAAAATATTGCGCAAATACCGTGTGAGATAAAAAGTTGCAATGACCGGCATTTTATTCCATAGGGTGTCTGCTAAAAAAAATATTTATAGTGTTTGGGGGTTCTGAATAATTTTCTAGCAAAAAAAATTATGATTTTTGCATGTAGGAGAGAAGTGCCAAAATAGGCCCGGTGTGGAAGTGGTTAAAATGATCTGATGGTTAAAAAAACAATAGAAAAAAACGATCGTCTGTGGGGAAATCCATCTGTTAAAAATCAACGCATGCTCAGAATCAAGTCGACACATGCCCGGAAGCATTGAACGTCAGTGTCGTTGTGTAGGCAAGACTGATGAAAGTCAGCTTCATCGGATATCTGATAAAAAAATACCTCAGACGGATGAACCGATCGGTTGTACAGGGCATTAGAGGTACAAATAGCTGCTTCCTATCTGGTATACAGTATGCATATCTTAGTTATAACCAAATGAGACCCTGAGACTACTAGCGTTACCACTTCCCCTTCCAAAATCTTCTTCCCTATTTATATCCTGTTTACGTATTTTAACAAGAAGAAAAAAAACACTCAAAGAAAACTATTTTATCTTCTGCAGGATTTTCCTAATTGACTATAAGATATTATTTCTGCATTCTCCCTTTTTCCCAAAAAAGTGCCCTTTTTAGACCGCTGCACACATACAGTGTGACAAAAAGTATTGCAAGGCCCGCCATTTTATTCTCTAGGGTGTTAGAAAAAATATATATAATGTATGGGGGTTCTAAGTAATTTTCTAGCAAAAAATATGGTTTTTAACCTAACACCAAATCTCCTACTTTATGCTAAACCTGTATTGAGTTAATAAATAAACATGTAAACATAAAAATTTTAAATTGCGCATTTTTAATAAAATGGTTAAATTAGAAGGTGAGCAAAGCTGTAAATAACCAACTTTTTCACTTACAGGTTTCAAAGTTTGCAAAAGACCCCTGAAACCATCCTGACAGCTTAAAACCAGGAGAATAAAAAGAATGTGCTTATTTGCACACATAAACACAACATAACTTACAAAATTATTGCTAAATTCCTACTAAGGCCTCATTCACATGGGGCATACTAAAGCATATGCCCAAGGAAGGGTACATGGGGATGCAAAGGTGTTCTGTGCATCCCGGTGAAGACAGTCCTATTCATGTCAAATGGGATAAAGAAGCTGGAAAGAAAGCTGCTGTTCCCCATTTGACATCTGTGCAGGTGTAGGTGCATGGTCCCAAATGCAGACAGTGTGAATTCAGGGACATGCACCCACACAGACGGCAAATTGAGAACAGTGGCTGCATTTATTTATTTTAACTGGTACAATTATATTTTTAATATAACAACTTTTGTGAGATACAAGGGATCTAAACAGGCCTAATTTCTGAGACAGAGAAAGGGACTGAAGACAGTCCCTTTCTCTGCAGCCTCAACTGCTCTGTAGATGAATGAATATGAGTCTTTGTATAGAAACTATTTTTCGTGATGAATGAAAACAGAAGCGATTGGTACCGCTCACTCTTTTCATTCAGGAAATTAAAGGGGCTGGTAAACACATGTGAAAAGTATATTTTGCCAAAAAGAGCACCTGAAGCTGGCAGAAGTGGAGAGGTGGAGAAGCTAGCCATTGCATCAGAACCACATGGAGTCTATGGTGGTGGGAAGTAGGTGCGACAGAGAAAAGGGACAGCAAGAGTGTTGGGGGGGGGCTTTTAGCTAAATGCAGCAGGAATGTTGAGGGGCAGCTGGAAGTAGGGGAAGAGAGAAACCAGCAGGTCACATTTTAAGTGAATAGCTCTGATCAGAGGCTTGTTAGCCACTAATTAGAGCTTTTGGTTTGTTCAACAGAGTCTGCTGAACAGTTTTTCATAAGCTTATGGTCACTGTAGTGACCATGAGCTTATAGCAGAAGAAATACCAGGTCCATATGGTGTATGAACCTGGCCAGCTGGAAGCAGTGCTGTAGTTCTGTACACTGTACAGACCTGGCAGTGAAAGGGTAAAAGCTGGATTGCACAAAAAAAGCTAAACACGCAGATAAAATACTTATATCGGAACTTGTTTTACCAGTCAAAGAATTTGCCCATCCAGTCCTGAGATCCACACAGCTGTCAGACATGAAAGACAATAGATCTCACTAATCTCAATAGCACCCTGGCGTGTACCCGGAGTCGATGCGAGTGCCCGGCGGGTGCGATGACCACCGGACACCCACGTTTGCTTGTGACAGAGAGAGAACCGGAATCTGTGTGTGTAAACAGACAAATCCCGGTTCTCTCAGGGGAGAGGAGACAGATTGTGTGTAGTCACTCCCATCCCCCCCCCACAGTTAGAACACACTGAGGGAACATAATTAACTCCTTGTGTTAACCCCTTCCCTGCCAGTGACATTTATATAGTAATCAGTGCATTTTTATAGCACTGATCGCTGTATAAATGTAAGGCCGCGTACACACTATCAGTCCATCCGATGAGACCGGTCCGAAGGACCGTTTTCATCGGTTAACCGATGAAGCTGACTGATGGTCCGATGTGCCTACACACCATGGGTTAAAAAAACGATTGCATTAGAACGCGGTGACGTTTACGTGTTTTAACACAACAACGTGCTGAAAAAAACGAAGTTCAATGCTTCCAAGCATGCGTCGACTTGATTCTGAGCATGCATTGCCTTTTAACCTATGCTTTTGCATATTAACGATCGGTTTTGACCCATCGGTCAGGCATCTAGCGGTCAAATTTTAAAGCAAGTTCTCTTTTTTTTTGACCAAAGGAAAACTGACCGATGGGGCCCACACATGATCGGTTTGGACCGATGAAACGGTCCTTCAGTCCGTTTTCATTGGTTTTGACCGATCGTTTGTACGCAGCCTTACTGGTCCCAAAAAGTGTCCAATTTGTTCGCAGCAATATCGTAGTCCCGAAAAAAATCGCTGCTCACCGACATTACTAGTAAAAAATAAAAAATTAATACAAATGCCATAAATCTAACCCCTATTTTTTTATACGCTTATTGCGTATTTCACCAAAAAATATGGAGAAGAATACATATCGGCCTAAACTGAAGAAAAAATTTGGATATTTATTATAGCAAAAAGTTTAAAAAAAATCAAAATTATCGCTCTTATTTTGTTTATAAAGCAAAAAATAAAAACTGCAGAGGTGATCAGATACCACCAAAAGAAAGCTCTATTTGTGAGAAAGAAAAGACTTAAATTTTGTTTAGGTACAGCATTGCACGACGTGGGGTAAATTCTTCCGGGCTGAAGTGGTTAAAGGTAAGACACAGGCCAGGAGCAGTCTGTACAGAAGTTACAGCAGCTGACATGTAAGAAATCCAGGGCAGGAAAAGTCTCAGATATATTGGCAATAAGTCTGGACTTTCAACTTAAATGCAGAGTTCCACTTGTTTTTCAGTTTATTAAAAGTCAGCGGGTACGACAGTATGGGTGCAGTATAGTATGAATACACCACTGGAGAACTTCCCTGACACTCCATGCTCGTAAGAACACACCCTCCCCCCCCCCCCCCTCCCAACCACTCTTTCTCCCTCTCTTGTCCTTCATTTCTACTACTCTTTCTAGTTTTTCTGTAGCAGGTTTCACCTGCTCTACCTCTTGTTTTTGTCCACACACACGTGTGCTCCTCTGTGAACAGGTCTATTCTAACATGTGTAAACAAAAGAGAGAACAGGATGTCGTCTAGTAAATAAAATGTGTTCTAGCAAGTCAAACCAATCAGAAAATGAAATCAGCATAAGTTTCTGCAAGGAATAAGCAATGCCAACAGGCTACCCAGTGGTAGTTAAGACTATGGGCCAGATTCTCTAAGATCCTGCGGCGGCGTCGCATAAGCTATTTACACTACGCCGCCACAACTTACTGGAGCAAGTGCTGTATTCTCCAAGCACTTGCTCCGTAACTTGCGGCGGCGTAGTGTAAATGGCCCGGCGTATGGCCGCGTAATTCAAAGGGGGTGGCTTGTATTTAAATTAAGCGCGCCCCGCGCCGATCGAACTGCGCATGCGCCGGCCGTACAAATAGCCCAGTGCGCATGCTTCAGCTCACGACGGAAAACGTCAATGAAGCCGACGTGAGCGTCATTGACGTAAAGCCCTATTCGCGAACGACTTAGTAAAACGACGTAAACGATGGAAAAAGACGACGCTGTCCCCATACTTAACATGGCATACGACGGACCTTTGTAAACTTACCCCTCATATAGCAAGGGTAGGTTTACGCTTACGTAAACTACGTAAACGACGACGAGGCGGCGCAAAAACGTTCGGGAATCGGCGTATCAGGCTCATTTGCATAGTCAAATGAGAAAACAACGTAAACGCCACCTAGCGGCCAGAGAAGAATTACATTTAAGATCCGACGGTGTAAGTGTCTTACACCTGTCGGATCTACGCCGTATCTATGCGTAAGTGATTCTAAGAATCACACTCATAGATACCCAGGCCAAAAAACAGAGATACGACGGTGTAGTTAAAGTTAAAGCCCTCAGCAATCCATTTGTTCATCGAGAGTCAGTCTCAACAGTAGTCAAGGGCTCTGAGTGGTATAGGTATCTTTTGTAAATGCCCTAGAGCATGGAAGTTTGAAACAAGAAACGTCCATGCCAACAGGGTAGCTTTAATGGAAAAAAATTTAGAAACTATGACCTTAGGGAATATTGTGTAGGTATAGCTGCTGACTTTTAATAAACACCCACTCAAGTGTCCCAAATTCTAGCGATACGTCTGCCCAAAGCCTCGCTCCTCTCCGCGGTGCTGACATTGCAAGGGTGGGCACCCGGCTGTGACAGCATGCAGCCTCACAGCCGGGTGCGCACTGCGCATGTCACACTGCACTGTCCTGAATGGCAGAGCAATCTTCTGGGACATGCGACAGAAGATTTCAGGGAGAAAGGGGAAGAGGAGGAGGTGCCTAGGTGGCGCAGGCAGAAATAGGAGCTGGGTACCTGTCAAAACATGATAAAACATATAGAGAGTGTGGCTTGACTAGATGTGAAGGAGAGAGGATGTGTGGGAGAGAGCTCCGGCTTTCATGCTACCAAATCCTTGGTAATTCTCCTAAACTAGGAGCCATCCTGCTTAGCAAGCCACTGCCCCATTGTCGGGGACTCCCCCCGATCCACCGATGTCATCCAAGGAACGTTCAGCCAAGAAACAGCTGCCTCTTAAGGCTCTGAGCTTCCTGGCAATCATATGTGTGATGGCCATCTTGCCTTCGGGAGCAGGGCGTGCTGTGTCTGTGCAGACGGACCTGCAGCTGCTGATGGACATGGAGCAGGACGAAAGAGACTCTTTGCAGCTTACAGGTATGGAGCAGCCGGCAGCTACAGTCTCCCCCCTCGTGGCCATTGAGGCGAGCAAAATGCTTTTAATGGGCAGAAAAGGTACGTTGGCCATGGAGTGTGGCCTTATCAGGCAGGACCTGGACAGATTCTGGGGCCACGTTACTTCTGCATAAAATTGTATCTCTGATATAGAAGATACTGCGTCCATCACCACTCAAAATTTTACTGAGCTACAACGAACAACAGTTAAAATATTAATGGCGCAGTCTGAAGACCCCGAAAATAGGCTGTGCTGCAATAACGTGAGAGTGGTGGGTCTTCCGGAGGGCGTAGAGGGCCTAAACCCTACCAGCTTTGCTGAAAAATTCTTTAAGGATAGCCTCACTTTGCATCAAGTCTCCTCTGCATACATCGTAAAGCGTGGCCATAGGGTCCCGACAGGCCTAAGGCCGCAAGGTGCGCCGCGTAGGCTATTCCTCTTCCTTTGCCAAAGCTAGGAAAAAAACACAGCTCCAATTTGAAAATTACTACAGGGTGTTTCTTACTGGATTTTTCCCCGGAGTTGCAGACACGTAGACGCACATTCCTGGGGGTACGAAAAAGGCTGCGAGAAAAGAGGCTCATTTATGACATGTTGTACCCCAGCAAGCTCCGTGTTGAATATCGGGGCTCAGTCAAATTCTTTGAGGTTCTCTCAGATGCCTCTGATTGGCTGAATACCCTGGATTAATTTTTCATTGGCAGGGAAAAGGTTAAATGTTTGTTTTTTCTTGCTTCCATATTTGAAAAGGTGCAAGCTTCCTCATGTGCTTCTCCCAGACTGATCAACTGGTATGTTTAATGTGGGTTGCATATCCAGCACTTATTTGTTCAACTTATTGGCCTCAGCATGCTGCTCTCGATTCATGGATAACTAGTGTTCCGTATACGAAAGTTTGCGTGGAATTCCGAGTTCTCTCTAATAACTGTACTGTGTTGTCAGACATGACTTCTCCCCTTCTAACCCCCCTATTAGGGTTAGGGTTTCCCATTGAAGAATAAGGCTAGGACTCAGGAATTGGAACAGGGACCTCCCCCAAATGTCAATTCCGCCTACTGGTTATTGTTTCTATGTTTTTAATGCTGGCGAGACAGGGACAGATGGACTATTTGTTGGGACTGTTCGAGTTTCTATTTATTTATTTTCTCATTTTTTGTTCTTTTGTAATTTTTTTAACACTTCTGAGCAAGTGGTTTTTGGGTATTACCATGCATTCCTCCCTGCCTATGGGAATGGTAGCTTCCAGAAACAAGCATTCTATGTTGTATATATATTCTTAGCATATTGTGTGGCTTTGTGCGACTCTGAAATTCAATTTTGATCCTAGGCTCCCATCTTGGGGCCTTTTTTAGAATTACAGTCATGTGTTTAAATGTTAGCGTTATTTCCTGGAATATGTGTGTGTGTGTATATATATATATATATATATATATATATATATATATATAATGTTTGGGTGTTCAAAGTAATTTTCTAGCAAAAAAAAAAGTTCATGTAAACAAAATGTGCCAGAAAAGGCTTGATTCTCAAGTGGTTAAAAGAGTGGGCGATGTGTTACATAAGATTCTAATGTTGGGAATAAAATGCCAGGACAGTTCAACCCCCCTGAATGACCCATTTTTGGAAAGTAGACACAGATGCATGTTGAGACCATGGAATATTTAATGTTTTACCACAAGTAATTTTTTTTTTAACAAAGTTGTCATTTAAATTTATATAGTGCTCACACATGCTATGGGTATATGTTAAATTACACCCCAATATACATTCTGTTGCTTTTCCTGAGTATGGGGATACCACGTTAGAGACTTTTTGGCAGTCAAACTGCATGCATGATCCCAAAAAAAATCACCGCTTTCAGACTTTCTAAGGGCGTTTATTGCTAATTTCACTTCCTCACTACTTATCACAGTTTTGGAGGCCCTGAAATGCCAAGATAACACAACCCCCCTCAAATGACCACTTTTTGGAAAGTAGACACCCCAAGCTATCTGCTGGGAGGCATGTTGAGTATTTTGCAGATCTCGCTTTTTGTCACAACATTTTATTTTTATTTTCTGTCTTAATTTTTCAAAAAATTGTGGCAACGAATGAGATCTGAAAAATACTTATCATGCCTCTTAGCAAATTCATTAGGGTGTCAAAATAAAATGTAAAATAAAAATAAAATTAAAAAATTTAATTAAATTAAAAAAACAGAATCACAGAGTTGGAAAAACGATCACCCCTATCCTGAAAATGACTTGTAAACTCAATCAGGTGTAGCTAATCACCTTCTCAATGGCACACAAAGCCATTTGTCTTTCAACTGTTATCAGCAGTTGTCAGGGATTCTAAATGGACTATGACTGTGTGCCTACACAGAGGAGACCAACACTGTATATAGTGGAATAAAAAGGTGTTTTATTTACAAAGGTGAACAAACAGGTGACGACAACCAGTGCACGAATAACACAAAGCATATATACAAGTCCAGGGGAAATGCCGTAATCATAAACCAAAAGCCAAGCCAGGGTCAAATACCAGGGGATCACCAAAGAAGCTGCAGACAGGGAATGGGCAGGAAGGAAATGTCCAGGAGAGGGATCAGGTCGGGACAGATCGGATCGGGTCAGAAGTCCAGAACGGGGACAGCAGGCTCAGGGTCAGATATCAGGCTCAGGGTCCAGTTAATAGACAGATACCGGGACCAGTTCTGCTTGAACTTGCCGGGTATAAATAGAGGCGTGTTAATTATGTTCAGGTCACACCTGAACGCAGCAAGGGCCAGGTGCTCCACACTGCCAGGGTCCATCCGCTGGTGGAGGCCAGTACTGCGTCCCAAAGGTGATATACCAGCAGGGGGAAGTTCCCCTGACAGCTCCGAACTGCCAGGAGACCCCTGCTGGTGGGACGCAGCACTGGAACGTCAGGCTGGGTAACTGGCACTGAAACGTCAGGCTGGGTAACTGGCACTGAAACGTCAGGCTGGGTAACTGGCACTGAAACGTCAGGCTGGGTAACTGGCACTGAAACGTCAGGCTGGGTAACTGGCACTGAAACGTCAGGCTGGGTAACTGGCACTGAAACGTCAGGCTGGGTAACTGGCACTGAAACGTCAGGCTGGGTAACTGGCACTGAAACGTCAGGCTGGGTAACTGGCACTGAAACGTCAGGCTGGGTAACTGGCACTGAAACGTCAGGCTGGGTAACTGGCACTGAAACGTCAGGCTGGGTAACTGGCACTGAAACGTCAGGCTGGGTAACTGGCACTGAAACGTCAGGCTGGGTAACTGGCACTGAAACGTCAGGCTGGGTAACTGGCACTGAAACGTCAGGCTGGGTAACTGGCACTGAAACGTCAGGCTGGGTAACTGGCACTGAAACGTCAGGCTGGGTAACTGGCACTGAAACGTCAGGCTGGGTAACTGGCACTGAAACGTCAGGCTGGGTAACTGGCACTGAAACGTCAGGCTGGGTAACTGGCACTGAAACGTCAGGCTGGGTAACTGGCACTGAAACGTCAGGCTGGGTAACTGGCACTGAAACGTCAGGCTGGGTAACTGGCACTGAAACGTCAGGCTGGGTAACTGGCACTGAAACGTCAGGCTGGGTAACTGGCACTGAAACGTCAGGCTGGGTAACTGGCACTGAAACGTCAGGCTGGGTAACTGGCACTGAAACGTCAGGCTGGGTAACTGGCACTGAAACGTCAGGCTGGGTAACTGGCACTGAAACGTCAGGCTGGGTAACTGGCACTGAAACGTCAGGCTGGGTAACTGGCACTGAAACGTCAGGCTGGGTAACTGGCACTGAAACGTCAGGCTGGGTAACTGGCACTGAAACGTCAGGCTGGGTAACTGGCACTGAAACGTCAGGCTGGGTAACTGGCACTGAAACGTCAAGCTGGGTAACTGGCACTGAAACGTCAGGCTGGGTAACTGGCACTGAAACGTCAGGCTGGGTAACTGGCACTGAAACGTCAGGCTGGGTAACTGGCACTGAAACGTCAGGCTGGGTAACTGGCACTGAAACGTCAGGCTGGGTAACTGGCACTGAAACGTCAGGCTGGGTAACTGGCACTATGGTGTGGGTTGGGAAGTACTTCCGTTTCTTTTTAGATTTAGACACTGCAGGTTTGCTAACAGAAGTGATGTATGAAGAGGATGGAATTAAGTAGGAGGAAGGATTGGAATATGGCAGAGACACAGGGATGGTGACTGGAGGAGGTTTTTGTGGAGTTGTTACTGGTGAAAAGGAAGAAACAGGTGGATTAAAGGCTTGGTAGGTACAACAAGTAGAGACTGGGTAATAATACTTGGTAGGAAGCGGAATTAACTGGGCTATAGCTGAGGTTGTCATTGGCAATGGACAGCTAGATCATTGGGAAGGTAAGTGGTTAATGGCAGGGCTGGGATGCAGTGGCTTGGCTGGAATCAGGAGATCTGACCATGCCTGCAGCACAGGTTGAACAAAGGCTGGTTCACACACACCTTGTTTATTCAGAGACTGCACTGAACTAATGCAGTCAGATAACTTCTGCTGGGAACAAGAGCAATAGTGTTCATCAAAGGAGGCTGGATCATCCTCCATCAACCATACCAGGGATTCAACTTGGTCGGGACTGAAGGGGGGAGAGAAGTCATCACAACCAACTGGAATAACTGACAGGGCCGGTTTAACACATAACTTGATTAATGGCTGAACATCATCGTAAGACATATAACCCAGATCCACCATGGAATGGGCTGATCGGATGGCTTCCATCAGCTGATCACTTGTCCATCCCTCCAACACCTGACGACAATACTCCTCATCCTCCTCTGCTAGCAGAGAAAAGTAAGTAATTACATTGAAATCCATGTTTCAACAAAAACGCACTACAACAGGATGGTTCCCTATGCAGGCACGTCTGGTCAACTGGCCCTGGTATACTGTCAGGGATTCTAAATGGACCAGGACTGTGTGCCTACACAGAGGAGACCAACACTGTATATAGTGGAATAAAAAGGTGTTTTATTTACAAAGGTGAACAAACAGGTAACGACAACCAGTGTACGAATAACACAAAGCATATATACAAGTCCAGGGGAAATGCCGTAATCATAAACCAAAAGCCAAGCCGGGGTCAAATACCAGGAGATCACCAAAGAAGCTGCAGACAGGGAATGGGCAGGAAGGAAATGTCCAGGAGAGGGATCAGGTCGGGACAGATCGGATCGGGTCGGGTCAGAAGTCCAGAACGGGGACAGCAGGGTCAGATATCAGGCTCAGGGTCCAGTTAATAGACAGATACCGGGGCCAGTTCTGCTTGAACTTGCCGGGTATAAATAGAGGCGTGTTAATTATGTTCAGGTCACACCTGAACGCAGCAAGGGCCAGGTGCTCCACACTGCCAGGGTCCATCCGCTGGTGGAGGCCAGTACTGCGTCCCAAAGGTGATATACCAGCAGGGGGAAGTTCCCCTGACAGCCCTGAACTGCCAGGAGACCCCTGCTGGTGGGACGCAGCACTGCAAGACAAAACATAAATAGCACCAGTGGATGGAACCTTTCCTGACAGCAGTGGTCATTTTATTTCAGCATTAAAAGAGCTTTTCGCTGGTAGTACAACTGAAACAAGCATAAAACTATGGGTGGCAAGGCACTGTCAAACGATCTCCGGGAAAAAGTTGTGGACAAGCATAAGTCAGGAAATGTATACAAAAAATTCAAAGGCTTTTTCAATGCCAAAAGAACAGTGAAGTATATTATTAACAAGTGGAGGTATTTGGCACAACACAGACCCTCCCTGGATCAGGACGTCACTCCAAACAGGATGAAAGAGCCAGGAAGAAATTGGTCAGAGCGGCTACCAAGAGACCTACAGCAACTCTGAAGCAGTTGAAGGAATTTTTTAACAAAGAGTGGTCAATGTGTGCATGTGACAACAATAGCACAAATTCTCCACACATGTGGCTTGTATGGGAGGGTTGCAAGAAAATATCCACTTTTTAACGAGGAACTGTAGTCTGCTCACATAATTTGTAATAAAAACATATTTGCCATTCTGAAGCTTCCGTCCAACCACTTTGCATTTATTTATATATACTGTGATTCTGTACTTGCCAAATATGCTGCTGAAATCTCCCTCCACTGAATCTTGCTTCAATCATTTTAACTGTGGGCAGCTGAAGCTGCTGCCTGTTCACTTCCTGGATTTACACAGACACACCCTCCAGCTCTGCAGCTCTCATTGACCCTCTTATGACTCATCCCTCCTCCCTTCCTGGCAAACTCTCACAAGAGTGAAACAGAGCTGTGCATGATGCCAAACGCCTAGGCTTTTTACCAGACAAGAAACAGGAAGTGAGCTGTATAAGGTAATTACTGGCAGATTTTTTTTTCTACTATCCAAAAAGTTAAAACAACAAGGGCAGAAGATTTAATAGATAGAAAGATGAAAAATGACTCAAGTTCCGCTTGTACGAAAGGTCACATGAAGTCACGACTGAGCTTTAAGATTCTGAGGCCACATGGAAAAAGGTGTTATGGTCAGATGAGACAAAAAAATTATTTGGCCTCAACACCAAACAATATGTCTGTCAGAAATCAAATACAACTTGCCATCCAAAGAACACAATTCCTACAAAAAAGCATGGAAATGGTACTATCCTGTTATGGTGGAATTTCTCTACAGCAGGGACTGGAGTACTTGTCAGGATTTAAGGAAAAATGGATGGATAAAAATACCATCAAATTGTTGAGAAAAATCTGCTGCCCTCTGCCAGAAAGTTGTCGATGAGAATAAGGTTTACCCACAAAAGAAATCTAGAATTCAACCCAACACTTCAACTTTAATGATTCTTCATGCAAAAGAGATCACAGACAGTGTGCGGGTACAGAAAAAGTTGAGGCGTTTTGCGCTGTGACTAGCGCATACTCATAACCAAAGCACACAGCAAAAATTACCACACAGTGGTTGAAGGAGAAAAGGGTGAATGTCCTTGCATGGCTTAGTCAGAGCCCAGACTTAAACCCCATTGAAAATCTGTAAAATGACTTGAAGACTGCAGTCCACAAATGGTCACCATCAAATGTAACTAACATTGAGCAGTTCTGCAAAGAAGAGTGGGAAAATATTGCAAAGTCTAAGGCCCGGATTCACAGAGCACTTACGCCCACGTATAACAAGTTACGCCAACGTAAGTGCAAATTTGCGCCGTCGTATCTGTGCGCCAGACCCACAATCATGGCTAATCAAGGGGAGCACCCACATTTAGGCTGGGTGCTCCCCTTGATTAGCCATTCAAACATGCAAATGAGGTAAATACAGCAAAAGAACGAACGTAGGTGCGCCCAACGCAGGCTACGCGCGGTGCGCGTAAGTTGTACGTCCAGCGTAAAGTTATTCCCCATAAAGGAGGTGTAACTCAGCAACAGACATGCTCAGGTCTGCACCAGGGAACACAAGCCAGTGTATTTTACGTTGGACATGTGTTTGGCTGGGCGTAGGTTACATTAACGGCGTACACAGTGATCCGGCGTATCTTAGGCAGTTGTTCCGACATGGTTGTGAGCATGTGCGGCGCATGTGCAGTTCGTTATACCTACTTGTCTGGCGCTCGGCCCATCATTTGCATGGGGTCACGCCTCGATTGCATGGATCACGCCCACTTCCACTTACGCTGGCCTGCGCCTTCGAAAATACGCTATGCTGGCACATCTTGGTAAACAATGGCTTGCTGAATGCAGTGCTTTCCTCTCCGCGCTGCGCCGGCGTAGCATACTGTGTGTGCGCTATGCCGGCGTAAATGTGCACCCACTCTCTGTGAATCTGGGCCCAAATGTGTAAAATTAGTAGAGACATATCCCAATAGACTAAAGGCTAGAATTAAAGCAAAAGGTGGTTGAATAAAAAGGGTGATCTTTTTCCAACTCAGTGATTATTTTTTATTTTTTTCTGACATGTTGGTGTTATATCTTTCACTTGGATATTATAAGTTGCATGAGTAAATACAGCTGGACAAAACAAAAACTGTGTCTGTCTATATTTTAAGCTGCAAAGTGACAAAATGTTATTATTTTCAATACACACTGTATGTCTTGAAGGAAAATTAAACAACACAGGGCATCAGCAGAGCAGTTTAAAGATAGAAGTGATCAGTGTAAGGCTGCCAGGTGAATCTCTGCAACCACAGAAGGTCAAGCAGCAGGGCAGTCAGCAACTAGGACAGGGCTGGACTGGGACAGAAATTTGGCCCTGGACTTTATCCAGACTGGCCCATTTTGACAGGTCTCTCCCATGGCAGACAGGCAGGGTCCAATCCAGCCCTGCTCAGCCCAGCTCCAGCTCCAGCTCCAGCCTCTGCACAGCCCGCTCTGAACCTGGCCTTTTCTCCTCCAGCCTCCCCCCAGCATTCCTCCTCCCCTCCTTTGAAGGTGAGTCTGCCTGTCTCCCTGGGACTGAGGGCGGCCGTCCTTTTCAGGACAAGCCGCGGCTTCCGATCCCAGGAGACAGACGATCGAATCCCCCGCCTTGTATCTACACCCCCGTCCACTGTCGAGGCATCCCTTCCTCGCCGCCGAATCCCGTCTTTTTTCGACGGTCTGCGCCAGCCTATGATAGGTCCGCGGCAGCCGCGTCTTAGGAAAGACCGCGGCTTCATCCGCGGCCTAGCGGCGCACCATACTCAGGCTCAACATTTCCCCTAGAAATCACTCAGATTGCCCAGTATACCCCCCCTCACCCCTGGAGGACCCCATCCACCTCCAAGTAAATCAATCCCAGCCGACTCTGCTGCCAATCCACCCCACAGATTGCCCCCCAGCCTGGGTTCTGTGTCAGGCCGGCGGCCATCTTGGTACACCCCCCCCAGCAATCAGAGACATCTCCAACCCCAAGCCCCCCAAACTATAACAGTATTTGATCCAGGGTCTTGGCCGATCGCCTTTCAGGGATCAGGAAGGAATTTTTGTCCCTGCCCCAGCATATTGGCGTAGCCTGGCCAGGTTTTTTTTGCCTTCCTCTAGACCAAAGCCAGGAGTGAGGATTCAGTGAATCTTCCCTCCATTACCATCCATAGGGCAAAGAGGAGGAGGCCTGGCGGTGATCCACAAGACGCATCTTGCGATCACTAAACCAGTCCTTCAAAATCCTCTTCCATTCATGGAAACCCTTACTCTATAACTGAAAACAAATCCCCAGGAGACCGTCCGGATTTTACTCTGCTACAGGCCACCCGGGCCAAAATCGCAGTTTTTAACATCACTGACGGAGTTTATCTCCACTTATACCCTAAACAGCAAACACCTTTTACTGCTCGGGGACTTCAATCTCTGGGCCAACTCCTCACAGGATCCGATCGCCGACGCCTGTATTGACCACCTGGAAGGATTAGGGCTACAACAACTAGTATGTAGGCCCACACATGCTTCAGGTCACACGCTCAACCTAATTTTCAGACAAAATCTGAAAATAAGTATTTTGGAAAATGAACCATTGCCATGGACAGATCACCATGCAATTAAATTCATAATTTCCAAAATTCCCCCATTGATAAAAACACCTAAGCCGGTGACAACACACTGGACTAGATCTCAGAAGAAGCTCCATTCGGAACTCTTCAAATCTACCTTGGGAAAGAAAATAAAAACACTCCAACCACTCCGAACAGTCTCAGATACACTGGATGCCATAAATGCAGCCCTACTACAGTCAGCCGGCTTAGTAGCACCGGAACGCCAAGCCCGCATCCGGAAAAACAAGTGCAGCTGGTTCAACAACCAGCTGTCACTACTGAAGCAAGAGCGCAGAAGGGCGGAAGCCGCCTGGAAACGCAGCGCTTCAGAAGAGAACCTCATCGGCTACAAGGCAATAACAAGAAAATACCACAAAGAAATCTTCCAAGCCAAGAAACATCATTTTTTTGTGGCTATCAATAGCGCCTTAAATCGCCCCCGCGAACTCTTCAAGTTGGTCACTCAGAGCATGAATCCAGGCTGTCTTGAGGCCCCCAATTCAGATACCACCCAAGAATTTTGCGATGAATTATCGGATTTCTTCATCAATAAAATTGAGGGAATCCGGGAAAGCATTAGTCAAAACAATACCCCCTGCAACCCCCCCTTAATCAACCTCGCAACACCCATAGAAACCATCTACAATCAACCAATTTCATTCTGGAACCCATCTCCGTTGATGCCACAAAAAATATCATCGACACTTTGCGAAACAGCACAGCGCCTAATGATATTATCCCCACTAAACTGCAACTTCAAGATACCCAAAGCCAGATACAAGTCCAAAGGAGAAAGAAGGTTTGCTTTCCAAGGTCCCAGACTATGGAATGCTTTACCAACCAGCATTCGGTTGGAGGAAAACCACCTGACCTTCAGAAGACAGATAAAAACTCTGCTCTTTTGATGACCAGAGAGACAGAAACAACGAGCACCCAGAGGCGATTCAGTTCGCATGTGCCGCGCTATATAAGTTTTTCATTCATTCATTTATTCATTAGCGATAGAAGTGTGGGAGATCTGTATTAAACGTGAGAAGGGTTCTCTGCTTTCTGAGAGGAGATGTCCTTCTTTATGGATGCTGTTCTGTGTAACTATTGATTCTGATGTTTGAATTTCTGCTTACAAAACTATTATTTTCTTTGGCACAAATGGATATAGACAACATTAACCACTTGTCCTCTGCCCACCGTCAAATGACGGCGGGCGGAGGACTCCATTATCCCGACATCACGTCATATGACGTGATGTCCCTTTAAAGCCGCGGGCGCGCACCCGCCGCCGGCGGCGCGCGCGCGCACCCGCCGCTCTGCGGGGATCCCGTGCGAGTGCCCGGCGGCAACGATCGCCGCCGGGCACACGCGATTGCTTAGTAACTGAGCGGGGACGTGGAGCTCTGTATGTAAACACAGAGCTCCACGTCCTGTCAGGGAGAGAGGAGATCGATTGTGATTGGGTCACCTCCCCCAGTCATCCCCCCCCTCCCCCCACAGTTAGAACACTCATAGAACACACATTTAACCCCTTCCCCGCCCCCTAGTGGTTAACCCCTTCACTGCCAGTCACATTTATACAGTAATCAATGCATATTTATAGCATTGTTCACTGTATAAATGTAAATGGTCCCAAAAATGTCAGAAAAGTGTCCGAAGTGTCCGCCATAACGTCGCAGTCCCAATAAAAAAAAAAAATCGCAGATCGCCGCCATTAATAGTAAAAAAAAAATAAATAAATAACGCCATACGCCATAACTACTATCCCCTATTTTGTAAACACTATACATTTTGCGCAAACCAATCGATAAACGCTTATTGCATTTTTTTTTTACCAAAAATATGTAGAAGAATACATATCGGCCTAAACTGAGGGAAAAAATATTTTTTTTATATATTTTTTGGGTTATTTATTATAGCAAAAAGTTAAAGATATTGAATTTTTTTTTTAAATTGACGCTCTATTTTTGTTTATAGCGCAAAAAATAAAAACCGCAGAGGTGATCAAATACCACCAAAAGAAAGCTCTATTTGTGGGAAAAAAAGGACGCCAATTTTGTTTGGGAGCCACATCGCACGACCGCGCAATTGTCAGTTAAAGCGACGCAGTGCCGGAAGCTTAAATTTTGTCTGGGCAGGAAGGGGGTGTAGGTGCACAGTAGGCAAGTGGTTAAACAAAAAAGGCAATCATTTCTCAAAATGTTCAATTACCTACAATTTTTCAGAATGGACCTTCCTACCCTTAAGACAATGGTCCTTGTTCATGGGATCCCTATAGGAGCAGGAAGTGCCGACAACTGGGAACGAGTGGAAGAATTCCAAGCTAGATCTGATGATGTGATCATTGCAACCTATCCTAAAGCTGGTAATGTTTCTTTTCATTCTACAATGGATATTTATCAGTCATTACATGTTAATTGTGCATGTTCAAACTTATGGGCATTTTGTCTGGCATTCTGGTATAATTTGTACAATACAATTGGTTGTACTACTTTAAAAGTGGTCCTGAACTGCAAGCTCAGGAGCCACATGCTGTACTCTTTGATGCTGCTGAAAGTAGCTTCTTTTAAAATATACACTGTTCTAAACACACATCATCATAGTAACATAGTTACATAGTTAGTCAGGTTGAAAAAAAAGACACAATTCCATCCAGTTCAACCACAAAAAAATAAAAAAAAACACAGTACAATCCCATACACCCAACTCCATACCCACAGTTGATCCAGAGGATCATAGAGAGTAAAAGACTTTGGTGCATTTAAAACTTTAATTTCAAACTCGTTTGGCTGTACTTCTCCTATCGATCACAGGAGTGCAATCTGTTGCACTCCTGTGACCCATTTTTAGCAGAGAGCGGGCTAAAGTCCACCAGGTGCCTGGACTGACACCCAACTCAGCCGCTTAGCGAGCCACTGAGAGACTGAGCTGGCCTCCCCCGCCCCCTCCACAGCTCAGTGCTCCAATGAGCGAGGAGGGAGCAGAGCAGAGAGCTGTGACTGACAGTCTACAGCTCTCTGTTCATGAAGCTCTAAAAACTGAGCGATTGGTGATGTTCAATCGCTTGGTTCTCAGTGCAGAGGTGCCAGGGGACAGATGCAGCATTGTACCAATGCTGCATTCATCTAGGTAAGTATTGATCTCCAAAAATCGTATCTTTTAAAACATTTGGGCCAGATTCAGGAAAGAAATAAGACGGCTTATCTCCAGATAAGCCATTTTATTTCTGCGTCTGAGCCCTCCTAGCTGTGCGACTGCTTCATAGAATCAGTTAACGCATAGATTTCCATAACATCCAACTGCCGTAAGTCTCTTACGCCGTTGTATCTTATTTTCATATTTTAGGCTGGACGCTAGGTGGCGTTCCCATCTAAAATATGCAAATGAGCCTATACGCCAATTCCCGAACGTGCGCCCGGCCAGCATATCTGGTTACATCGTTTACGTAAGACTTACGCACGGCCTAAAGTTATCCCTGCTATAGCTGGCGCAGCCAATGATAAGTATGGACCTCGGAACTGACGTAATTTACGTCGTTTGCGTAAGTCCATTCACAATTGAGCTGGGCGTCAGTTACGCTGACGTCGCTTTCATTGACAGGTAGCGGCGTGATTTGGAGCATGCGCACTGGGAATCAATCACGGCCGGTGCATGCGCAGTTCGTTCGGCGCGGGGACGCGCTTCATTTAAATGATACACGCCCCCTACCCGCCAAATTTAAATTCTGCCGGGTCATTTACGCTACGTCGCCTCAACTTTACAGGCAAGTGCTTTGTGAATAAAGCACTTGCCTGAAAAAGTTGCGGCGGCCTAACGTAAATGAGCTGTTAGGCCAAATTAAAGAGTAGGCTCTCCTACCTGAATCTAGCCCTTTGACTTTATTATTATTATTAAAAGATTGCAAGTTAGGTTTTTACACCATTTAGAAGATTGCTCTCCTCTTCATGCACCAGCAAAAGGCAGGATACGAATTGAGCAAAATATCCTTAACACAAGTAAATCACTTTTAAGCTAGTGTTCTCAGGTTAGCTTAGGCCCCATGCACATGAGACGCCCCTGAACACATTCAATGTTATCCTATGTGTCCATGCACACAGTCTCGTTTATTTCCGTTTTTAGGCAGTTGCGTTTAACCTTGTTTTACCAGAAGCAAAAGAATGGGTTCAGACGCAACAGTTTTCCACGTTTCAGACGCAAAGTGCGGCTAAATGCGGCAAAAACGCGGTACCGACGATTTGCCGCAATTTTGTTTATAGCCGTTTTTAAAGGTGACCTATTTTTTTACATTACATTGTGGACAATCCACAACTTGTGGCAGGTGACGTGACAAGTGGACAATTCACAACTTGTGGCAAGTGGACACTCCACAACTTGTGGCAGGTGACGTGGCAGGTGATGTGACCAGGTGACGTGGCAAGTGGACATTCCACAACTTATGGCAGGTGACATGGCCAGGTGACTTGGTCAGGTGACATGGCCAGTGGACAATCCACAACTTGTGGCAGGTAACTTGGCCAGGTGACGTGGCTAGGTGACGTGACAAGTGGACAATCCACAACTTGTGGCAGGTGATGTGGCCAGATGACATGACCAGGTGACATGGCAAGTGGACAATCCACAACTTGTGGCAGGCAACGTAGACAGGTGACATTGACAGTGGACAATCCACAATTTGTGGCAGGTGACGTGGCAAGTGGACAATCCAAAACTTGTGGCCAGGTGACGTGGCAAGTGGACACTGCACAACTTGTGGCAGGTGATGTGAACAGGTGACGTGGCAAGTGGACAATCCACAACTTGTGGCAGGCGACGTGGACAGGTGACGTGGCCAGTGGACAATTCACAACTTGTGGCCAGGTGACATGGCCAGGTGACATGGCAAGTGGACAATACACAACTTGTGGCCAGGTGACGTGGCAAGAGGAAATCCACAACTTGTGGCAGGTGACATGGCCAGGTGACGTGGCAGATGATGTGGCCAGGTGATGTGGACAGTGTACAATCCACAACTTGTGGCCAGGTGACGTGGCAAGTGGACAATCCACAACTTGTGGCAAGTGATGTGGACAGGTGACGTGGCCAGTGGACAATTCACAACTTGTGGCCAGGTGACATGGCCAGGTAACATGGCAAGTGGACAATCCACAACTTGTGGCCAGGTGACGTGGCAAGAGGAAATCCACAACTTGTGGCAGGTGACGTGGCAGATGATGTGGCCAGGTGATGTGGACAGTGTACAATCCACAACTTGTGGCCAGGTGACGTGGCAAGTGGACAATCCACAACTTGTGGCAAGTGACGTGGCCAGGTGACATGGCAGGTGACGTGGCTAGTGGACAATCCACAACTTGTGGCAGGTGACATGGCCAGCTGACGTGGCAGGTGACGTGGCCAGTGGACAATCCACAACTTGTGGAAGGTGGCGTGGCCAGGTGACTTGGCAGGTGACATGGAAAGTGGACAATTCACAACTTGTGGCAGGTGACGTGGCCATGTGACGTGGCCAGTGGACAATCCACAACTTGTGGCAGGTGGCGTGGCCAGGTGACCTGGCAAGTGACAATTCACAACTTGTGGCAGGTGACGTGGCCAGTGGACAATCCACAACTTGTGGCCAGGTGATGTAAATCGGTGACGTGGCAGGTGACACGGCCAGGTGACATGGCAAGTGGACAATCCACAACTTGTGGCAGGTGACGTGGCCAGTGGAAAATCCACAACTTGTGGCAGGTGGCGTGGCCAAGTGACGTGGCAAGTGGACAATTCACAACTTGTGGCAGGTGACGTGGCCATGTAACATGGCAAGTGTACAATTCACAACTTGTGGCAGGTGACGTGTCAAGTGACACGCTAAATACAAGTACACTGCTGCTCTCTCAGCTTCGTTTATAGGCTTTTTTAAAGGTAACCTATTTTTTACATTAGAAATCTCAAAAATGATGGCAAATGATGAAAAACCATTGAAAAACATTCAAAAAACTGTAATTGCTTGCATTGCATTGTGGACAATCCACAACTTGTGGCAGGTGACGTGACAAGTGGACAATTTGCAACTTGTGGCAAGTGGACACTCCACAACTTGTGGCAGGTGACGTGGCAGGTGATGTGACCAGGTGACATGGCAAGTGGAAATTCCACAACTTACGGCAGGTGACATGGCCAGGTGACATGGCCTGGTGACGTGGTCAGGTGACATGGCCAGTGGACAATCCACAACTTGTGGCAGGTAACTAGGCCAGGTGACGTGGCAAGTGGACAATCCACAACTTGTGGCAGGTGACGTGGCCAGGTGACATGGCAGGTGACATGGCTAGTGGACAATCCACAACTTGTGGCAGGTGACATGGCCAGGTGACGTGGCCAGTGGACAATCCACGACTTCTGGAAGGTGGCGTGGCTAGGTGACGTGGCAGGTGATGTGGCAAGTGGACAATTCACAACTTGTGGCAGGTGACGTGGCCAGGTGACGTGGCCAGTGGACAATCCACAACTTATGGCAGGTGGCGTGGCCAGGTGATGTGACAAGTGACAATTCACAACTTGTGGCAGGTGACGTGGCCAGGTGACGTGGACAATCCACAACTTGTGGCCAGGTGATGTGAACCAGTGACGTGGCAGGTGACACGGCCAGGTGACATGGCAAGTGGACAATCCACAACTTGTGGCAGGTGACGTGGCCAGTGGACAATCCACAACTTGTGGCAGGTGACGTGGCCAGTGGACAATCCACAACTTGTGGCAGGTGGCGTGGCCCAGGTGACGTGGCAAGTGGACAATTCACAACTTGTGGCAGGTGACGTGGCCAGGTAACATGGCAAGTGTACAATTCACAACTTGTGGCAGGTGACGTGTCAAGTGACATGCTAAAAACAAGTACACTGCTGCTCTCTCAGCTGCTACTCACTCTGGTCTCACAAAATGGCTAAAATGGCTAAATAATAAAAAAAATTGAGCTTAGGGAGAGTCTTATGATGTTTCCTAACTAAACGCTTATAAAACGGGGTAAAATGCTGCAAAATTTGCGGCAAAACGTCAAAAAAGCCTTTAAAAACGTGTGTTCTGCAGAGTTTGCACCGGTGTCCTGTGTGCATGGGGCCTTATTTCCACAGCCCTGAAAGCATCTCCAACGTCACAAAAAAGTTAAAAACTGTATGAAATCATATATATTTCAAAGATTAAATATTTAGTTTTTCAGTTTAACTCATGATAGGCATTGTGTCTCAGGGCTATTTTAATCACTGAAAACAATCTCGGACACAATAAAAGCAGAGCACCATTTTCAAGCAATATGGGGAAGGAAATGGATCTCTCTGCTGCCGAAAAGAGTGAAATAGTTTAATGCCTTGGACGAGGTATAAAACATTTGATACTTCACGAAAACTTAACGTGATCATTGCACTATTAAGAGATTTGTAGCTGATTCAGAGCACAAGGTTTCGTGCAGATAAAGGCACATTGAGGAAGATTTCTGCCAGATCCATGCGTTGGAACAAGAGAGCAGCTGCTAAAACACCATTACAAAGCAGCAAACAGATATTTGAAGCTGCTGGTGCCTCTGGAGTCCCACACAGGGCCATCTTAACAACATCAAGGGCCCCTGGGCAAAGTAATGCTCTGGGCCCCCTACGAACCTTTGACAATTTTTGCACCTACTCTCAAGAATTAAGTATAAATAATTGATAGATTTGTTATTAGATTATTAAATTTATCAGATTATTTGTTTATTGGAATGGGTAGAGCTGTGCTGCAACTTCCCCGCAACTGTGTGCAATACATGCGATTGTGGTGGGGTGATGCAGAATTTTTGGAATTCAAATAAGTGGTGAGGAGCTGACATTGCAGCATGCTGAAGGGCAGCAATATGCTGCGTTGCAGTGTGAATGGGACACATAGGAAGCAATTGTTTCCTGAGTGTTCCTGATGTGATAGATGATTTGCAGTGGAGTAAAATATCTGTCGCTGCATATAGTGCACTTTTGGCTACTTTCACACTGATGATTGGGGCCGGAGTGAATTGAAACTGTAGTTCCTCCTGTAGCTCTCTGCAGGTAGATGCCTCCACCGGCCCTGTTCACTATAACTACAGGTAGCCAGTGGCTGAACCTATTTGTTGCTCTCTGTGCAGCTAGCGATTACCTGTGGTGATTGTTGCTGGACACAAAGTGCATGCAGCAGCGATCACTATAGTGAACAGGGCAAGAGGCAGCATGTACCCACTGACAGCCGCAGGAGGAACTTCTGCTACTATTCACACTATCCCTTATCACTGTTGTGCATGTAACCCTAGCCCTCAATCAGAGACTCAGAGCAGAGGGAGGGACACCTGCGATTAACAAGGGGGGAGGTTTAGACACACTCACCAATTCTCCAACCAGGATCTACCACTATGTGTGTGTGTGTGTTCCGTCAGTTGTGGAACATATGTGGAAGATGTGAAACACAGTGGACAGTGTCAGTAGGGCAGTGGATGGTGTCAGTAGGGCAGTGGTCGGTGTCAGTAGGGCAGTGGACGGTGTCAGTAGGGCAGTGGACGGTGTCAGTAGGGCAGTGGACGGTGTCAGTAGGGCAGTGGACAGTGTCAGTAGGGCAGTGGACAGTGTCAGTAGGGCAGTGGACAGTGTCAGTAGGGCAGTGGACAGTGTCAGTAGGGCAGTGGACAGTGTCAGTAGGGCAGTGGACAGTGTCAGTAGGGCTGTGGACAGTGTCAGTAGGGCTGTGGACAGTGTCAGTAGGGCTGTGGACAGTGTCAGTAGGGCTGTGGACAGTGTCAGTAGGGCTGTGGACAGTGTCAGTAGGGCTGTGGACAGTGTCAGTAGGGCTGTGGACAGTGTCAGTAGGGCTGTGGACAGTGTCAGTAGGGCAGTGGACAGTGTCAGTAGGGCAGTGGACAGTGTCAGTAGGGCTGTGGACAGTGTCAGTAGGGCTGTGGACAGTATCAGTAGGGCTGTGGACAGTGTCAGTAGGGCTGTGGACAGTGTCAGGACAGGGTGAGTGGTTTATTTTATTTTTTTACCAATTTTGTTTGTTTTTTAGCAGTCCTGTTGGGGGGGGCTCTGGTCCAATATCAGGGGTCTAAACAGACCCCTGATGCCTCTCTTTTGAAACAGAAAAAGTAATTAAAGACACAAACCTCAATCTCCATCTCTGCAGCTTCAGCTACACAGAATGAATGAACAGGAAGGGCTGTGCACTGTCTTCCAGTTCATTCACACACTGAAGCATAGCAAACAGAGTTTATTATCCTGAAACATCCCCCGCAGAAGCCATAGGCTGCTGCAGGAGAGGGGAAGCCAGCAGCACTGTGGGGGTTAAGGGGAGTCACAGAGGGCATGGGCAGCAAAAATAAGAGTAACCTGGACAGGGGGGCAGCATATACAGGAATCGACCCCTCCATTTTCCTCCTGCAGCCTCTGAAAGCTGTCTCCTCCTTTCCTGCAAGCTTTCAGCTTTTGCAGAAAAAAATTAAGGGGTCACTTCCTGTATATGCTGCCATTCCTGCCCAGGTGTAGGACCTAATGCAGGGGTGCGCAACCTTTTGAAGAGCGATGGCCACTTCAGCAACTTAATAACCGTTCGTGGGCCACAATGAGTGGCCAGGGCAGGTGACAGGTCCATATCCACTCCACATATGCAGAGCAGACACTGACACAGCCCGCTCTACTCTATGGACCCTCCAATCTGATCGGCCCAGAAGGAAGGAGATGTATCCCTTTCTGTTTTGTTTTTTTTAGCGGATCAGATTGGAGGTAGGCAAATGTACATGGACACAAATCCCTTTACATCTGCCGCTCCATAGAAGTAAATGGAGGGTCCGATTGGGCCTACCTGAAAAACAGACAGGTGGACCCGATTGGACTGATCGCATGAAAGGGACTTAAGGCTGTATTCACACTGATGAACAAAGGTTTACTCACTTCTGCGAGTTAGTTGCCATAGAATTCTATTATATACTGCAGTTGTGATGGATGCACTGAAAGTGCACCAAACCTGCAGGTAATAACAGAAGTCAATGGCGCATTGCAGGTAACCCGCAGCTGCACCTGCGGATCAGTTTGAAAGCAACCCAGAGTAGCTAGTATACCAGTCTAGAAAACAGACATGTCCATTGCTGTTTGATTTGAATAAAAACTGACCTCAATCTTCACTGGATGGCGGCTGGCAGCAGCTGCTGTCCTCCAGGGCGGGTATGGATGTCGGCTGCTGCTGCTGTCCTCCAGGGCAGGTTTGGCTGGCGGCTGGAAGCTGCTGCTGTCCTCCAGGGCGGCTATGGCTGGCCGCTGGAAGCTGCTGCTGTCCTCCAGGGCGGCTATGGCTGGCGGCTGGAAGCTGCTGCTGTCCTCCAGGGCGGCTATGGACGTCGGCTCCTGCTGTTGTTCTTCAGGGCGGGTATGGATGTCGGCTGCTGCTGCTGTCCTTCAGGGCGGGTATGGCTGGCAGCTGGAAGCTGCTGCTGTCCTCCAGGATGGGTGCGGCTGCTGTCCTCCAGGGCGGGTATGGCTGGCGGCTGCTGCTGCCCTCTAGGATGGGCATGGCTGATGACTGCTGCTGCTATCCTCTAGGGTGTGCATGGCTGGCGGCTGCTGCTGCTGCCCTCTAGGGTGGGCATGGCTGACGGCTGCTGCTGCTGCCCTCTAGGGTGGGCATGGCTGACGGCTGCTGCTGCTGCCCTCTAGGGTGGGCATGGCTGACGGCTGCTGCTGCTGCCCTCTAGGGTGGGCATGGCTGACGGCTGCTGCTGCTGCCCTCTAGGGTGGGCATGTCTGAAGACTGCTGCCCTCTAGGGTGGGCATGGCTGGCGGCTGCTGCTGCTATCCTCTAAGGTGGGCATAGCAGGCTGCTGCTGCCACCCTTTAGGGTGTGCAGGGCTGGCGGCTGCTGCTGCTGCCCTCTAGGGTGGGCATGGCTGACTGCTGCCCTCTAGGGTGGGCATGGCTGGCGGCTGCTGCTGCTGCTATCCTCTAAGGTGGGCATGGCAGGCGGCTGCTGCTGCCCTCTAGGGTGGGCATGGCTGGCGGCTGCTGCTGCTATCCTCTAAGGTGGGCATGGCAGGCGGCTGCTGCTGCCCTCTAGGATGGGCATGGCTGACGACTGCTGCTGCTGCCCTCTAGGGTGGGCATGGCTGACGACTGCTGCTGCTGCCCTCTAGGGTGGGCATGGCTGATGACTGCTGCTGCTATCCTCTAGGGTGGGCATGGCTGACGACTGCTGCTGCTATCCTCTAAGGTGGGCATGGCAGGCTGCTGCTGCTGCCCTCTAGGGTGTGCAGGGCTTTCGGCTGCTGCCCTCTAGGGTGGGCATGGCTGGCGGCTGGCTGCTATCCTCTAAGGTGGGCATGGAGGCGGCTGCTGCTGCCCTCTAGGGTGGGCATGGCTGGCGGCTGCTGCTGTTATCCTCTAAGCTGGGCATGGCAGGTGGCTGCTGCTGGCCTCTAGGGTGGGCATGGCTGACGACTGCTGCTGCTGCCCTCTAGGGTGGGCATGGCTGATGACTGCTGCTGCTATCCTTTAGGGTGGGCATGGCTGGCGGCGGCTGCTGCTGTCCCCAAGGCATGGGGGACTGCCAACCAGCCATACCCACATGTGGCTTACAGGCCAGCGGCTGAGCACCCCTGACATAATGTGACAGGGAGGTGGAATGGGCCCCTGGAGCATAGGCCCAGCACTATACTGCCTGCACACTACAAGTCCCAGCATGATCAGAACTTACCCCTTCCATGCTAGCTCCTGTCACTCCAGGGGTAATCCAGGGTATCCAAGTATAAGGCCAGGAGAGATCAGTGGAGCCGGGTGAGGAGACCAGCTCGCGGAGGGGGCGGGACCTGATCGCGAGGGGGCGGGGTCTAATCACGGAGGGGCGGAGCCTAATCGCGGAGGTGCACGACTGCACGAATAGGAAGGACAGGAGGGAGTTGGTAGGCAGTGTCATTCTAAGCAAGAGAACGGCCCCTTAGCAGATGACCTGCCTTCTCCACTCAGCGGCCTGTTCCAACAGCACCTATAGGGACGGGGTGGATTGTCACATAACATGCCAGACACTCATGCTGCTAGTTTCTGTAACTTAAAGCGGTATTTCACCCTAAACATAATATCTCCCATGCGATCCAGCATACTGGCGTCAGCGCCAGTATGCTGGGTTTTTTTTTTTTTAATAGCACACTTACTGTATTATTGTAGAATTCCTTTTCTGTCCCCCGTGGTGGACGGCGCCAGTATAGCGCGTCACATCTTCCTAAAATACCCGATATGGACTCGGGTAATCTCGGCGAAAATGCGGCGCCTGCGCACAGACCTAGGAGCTGACTGCGCAGGCGCCGTATTTCTCCGAGTCCTACGGCTATGGCGCGTCACGCCCTCCGAAATAGGACTCGGAGAAATACGGCGCCTGCGCAGTCAGCTCCTAGGTCTGTGCGCAGGCGCCGCATTTTCGCCGAGATTACCCGAGTCCATATCGGGTATTTTAGGAAGATGTGACGCGCTATACTACAGCCGTCCACCGCGGGGGACAGAAAAGGAATTCTACAATAATACAGTAAGTGTGCTATTAAAAAAAAAAAAAAACAGCATACTGGCGCTGACGCCAGTATGCTGGATCGCATGGGAGATATTATATTTAGGGTGAACCTCCGCTTTAATTAGTGTGCAGTGCAGCATACAATTCCACCCTAGCACTGCCAGAAGCTTCTCTCTACATCTGAATGGCCCTGATTGGACCCTTTGTCCATCTGGGGCCCCTGGGCTGTGCCCAGGTGTGCCCGGTGGATAAGACGGCCCTGGTCCCACAGACATCAAGGTGTAGAGTTCTCCATAGTCTTGCCACTCTGCATAAACCTTCCATTCGGCCACCACTAACCAATGCTTACAAGCAGAAAAGGCTGCATTGGGCAGAAAAATACATGAAGACTAATTTTCAAACAGTTCTGTTCACTGGTGAGTGTAGTGCAACCCTGGATGGTCCATATGGATGGAGTAGTGCATGGTTAGTAGACGGCCACCCTGTTCCAACAAGGCTGTGACATCAGCAAGGCGGTGGTGGAGTCATGTTTTGTGCTGGAATCATGGTAAGAGAGCTGGTCGGCCCCTTTAGGGTCCCCGAAGGTGTAAAGATGACCTCTGCAAAAGTATGTGGAGTCAGGGCCGATCCTAGGGTCACAGGCGCCTGGGTGCAGAAATATTTATGGCGCCCATACAAGGGCGTGGGCACCTTACTAACTCCTCTCCCTTTACAAATGTTTCTAAGGTAACGATTCAAACACAGAGATGCTCCCCTAAGGAGTCATCGTTAACCTGGGATCCTCCCACGATCTCTTAACAATAAACAAAATACAGGAAGAGAAGCAGATTACTCTAATTGGACCTGGAGGGGGGTCTCTCTAATGGACACAGAGAGAGCCTTTGTTAGGGAGTCTGTTTAGAAAGAGCCCCCAGACATAATACAGGAGATGGTCAGAGACTTCTAACATGATACAAGAGATGGTCAGAGACTGCAGACATGGTGCAAAAGATCAATGCAGCCTCCCTAGTGCCCATCAAATGCAGCCTTATCAGTGCCCACCAATTGCAGCCTACCATCGCTCACCAATTACAGCCTACCAGTGCCCACCAAATGCAGCCTTATTAGTGCCCACCAAATGCAGCCTATTAGTGCCCACCACAGAGAGAGAGAGAGAGGTGAGGCTGAAAGAGAGAGAGAGAGGGGTGAGGCTGAAAGGGAGAGAGAGAGGTGAGGCTGAAAGAGAGAGAGAGAGAGGTGAGGCTGAAAGAGAGAGGGGGGCTCAGAGAGAGAGAGGGGCTCAGAGAAAGAGGGGCTTAGAGAAAGAGGGGCTCAGAGAGAGGTGGGGCTGAGAGAGAGAGGTGGGGCTGAGAGAGAGAGAGGAGCTCAGAGAGAGGATGGTGGACAGAGAGGGGCTGAGAGAGAGGGCTGAGAGAGAGGGTAGTGGCAGAGAGGGGCTGAGAGAGAGGGGGGCTCAGAGATGGGGCTGAGAGAGAGGGGCTAAGAGAGAGGGTAGTGAACAGAGGGTGGGGCTCAGAGAGGGGGCTAAGAGAGAGGGTGGGGCTGAGAAAGAGAGAGAGAGGTGGGGCTGAGAGAGGGGAGTGGACAGAGAGAGGGGCTGAGAGAGAGAGAGGGGGCTCAGAGAGGGAGTAGTGGACAGAGAGGGGGCTGAGAGAGAGAGAGGGGGGCTCAGAGAGAGGGTAGTGGACAGAGAGGGGTTCAGAGAGGGGGCTGAGAGAGAGAGAGATGGGCTCAGAGAGAGGGTAGTGGACAGAGAGGGGCTCAGAGAGGAGGCTGAGAGAGAGAGAGGCGCTCAGAGAGAGGGTAGTTGACAGAGAGAGGGGCTCAGAGAGGGGGCTGAGAGAGAGAGAGGGGCTGAGAGAGAGGAGCTGAGAGAGAGAGAGGGGCTCAGCGAGAGGGTAGTGGACAGAGAGAAATGGCTCGGAGAGGGGGCTGAGAGAGAGGGGGGCTGGGAGAGGTGGGGCTGATAGAGAGAGAGGGGCTCGGAGAGAGCATAGTGGACAGAGAGAGGGGCTGAGAGGGAGGGGCTCAGAGAGGGGTCTGAGAGAGAGAGAGAGAGAGAGAGGGGCTGAGATAGAGGGTAGTGGACAGAGAGAGGGGCTGAGAGAGAGGGGGCTCAAAGATGGGGCTGAGAGAGAGAGAGGTGGGGCTGAGAGAGAGAGGTGGGGCTGAGGGAGAGAGGGGCTGAGAGAGAGAGGGGCTCAGCGAGAGGGTAGTGGACAGAGAGATGGGCTGACAGAGAGGGGGCTGAGAGAGAGGGGGGCTCAGAGAGGTGGGGCTGAGAGAGGGGGGCTGAGTGAGAGAGGGGCTGAGAGAGAGGGGGGCTGAGAGAGGGGGCTGAGAGAGAGAGGTGGGGCTGAGAGAGAGGGGCTAAGAGAGAGGGGGTGAGAGAGAGAGGGGGTGAGAGAGAGGGGGCTGAGAGAGAGGGTAGTGAACAGAGCGGGGCACCATGCCTTGTTGCCAGATGCAGCATGTCACTTGTCACCATGCCTGTCAGCAGATGCAGTCTGTCACTTGTCACCATGCCTGTTGCCAGATGCAGCCTGTCACTTGTCACCAATGAGTGTCACCAGATGCAGCCTGTCACTTGTCACCATGCCTGTCGCCAGATGCAGCCTGTCACTTGTCACCAGATACAGCCTGTCACTTGTCACCATGCCTGTCGCCAGATACAGCCTGTCACTTGTCACCAATAAGTGTCACCAGATGCAGCCTGTCACTTGTCACCAATGAGTGTCACCAGATGCAGCCTGTCACTTGTCACCATGCCTGTCGCCAGATACAGCCTGTCACTTGTCACCATGCCTGTCGCCAGATGCAGCCTGTCACTTGTCACCATGCCTGTCGCCAGATGCGGCCTTTCACTTGTCACCAATGAGTGTCACCAGATACAGCCTGTCACTTGTCACCAATGAGTGTCACCAGATGCAGCCTGTCACTTGTCACCAATGAGTGTCACCAGATGCAGCCTGTCACTTGTCATCATGCCTGTCGCCAGATGCAGCCTGTCACTTGTCACCAATGAGTGTCACCAGATACAGCCTGTCACTTGCCACCAATGAGTGTTGCCAGATACAGCCTGTCACTTGTCACCATGCCTGTCGCCAGATACAGCCTGTCACTTGTCACCATGCCTGTCGCCAGATACAGCCTGTCACTTGTCACCATGCCTGTCGCCAGATACAGCCTGTTACTTGTCACCATGCCTGTTGCCAGATGAAGCCTGTCACTTGTCACCAATGAGTGTCACCAGATGCAGCCTGTCACTTGTCACCATGCCTGTCGCCAGATGCATCCTGTCACTTGTCACCATGCCTGTCGCCAGATGCAGCCTGTCACTTGTCACCAATGAGTGTCACCAGATGCAGCCTGTCACTTGTCACCATGCCTGTCGCCAGATACAATCTTTCACTTGTCACCAATGAGTGTCACCAGATACAGCCTGTCACTTGTCACCAATGAGTGTCACCAGATGCAGCCTGTCACTTGTCACCAATGAGTGTCACCAGATGCAGCCTGTCACTTGTCATCATGCCTGTCGCCAGATGCAGCCTGTCACTTGCCACCCAGCCTGTCACTTGTGTTGCCAGATACAGCCTGTCACTTGTCACCATGCCTGTCGCCAGATACAGCCTGTCACTTGTCACCATGTCCTGTCGCCAGATACAGCCTGTCACTTGTCACCATGCCTGTCGCCAGTCAGCCTGTCAGTCACCATGCCTGTCGCCAGATACAGCCTGTTACTTGTCACCATGCCTGTTGCCAGATGAAGCCTGTCACTTGTCACCAATGAGTGTCACCAGATGCAGCCTGTCACTTGTCACCATGCCTGTCGCCAGATGCATCCTGTCACTTGTCACCATGCCTGTCGCCAGATGCAGCCTGTCACTTGTCACCAATGAGTGTCACCAGATGCAGCCTGTCACTTGTCACCATGCCTGTCGCCAGATACAATCTTTCACTTGTCACCAATGAGTGTCACCAGATACAATCTTTCACTTGTCACCATGCCTGTCGCCAGATGCAGCCTGTCACTTGTCACCAATGAGTGTCACCAGATGCAGCCTGTCACTTGTCACCATTGCCTGTCGCCAAAAACAGCCTGTCACTTGTCACCATGCCCGTCGCCAGATGCACCCTTCACTTGTCACCATGCCTGTCAGCAGATGCAGTCTGTCACTTGTCACCATGCCAGTTGCCAGATGCAGCCTGTCTTTTGTCACCAATGAGTGTCACCAGATGCAGCCTGTCACTTGTCACCATGCCTGTCGCCAGATGCAGCCTGTCACATGTCACCAGATACAGCCTGTCACTTGTCTCATGTCTGTCACCAGATACAGCCTGTCACTTGTCACCAATGAGTGTCGCCAGATGCAGCCTGTCACTTGTCACCAATGAGTGTCACCAGATGCAGCCTGTCACTTGTCACCAATGAGTGTCACCAGATGCAGCCTGTCACTTGTCACCATGGCTGTCGCCAGATACAGCCTGTCACTTGTCACCATGCCTGTCGCCAGATGCAGCCTGTCACTTGTCACCATGCCTGTCGCCAGATTCAGCCTGTCACTTGTCACCAATGAGTGTCACCAGATACAGCCTGTCACTTGTCACCAATGAGTGTCACCAGATGCAGCCTGTCACTTGTCATCATGCCTGTCGCCAGATGCAGCCTGTCACTTGTCACCAATGAGTGTCACCAGATACAGCCTGTTACTTGCCACCAATGAGTGTTGCCAGATACAGCCTGTCACTTGTCACCATGCCTGTCGCCAGATACAGCCTGTCACTTGTCACCATGCCTGTCGCCAGATACAGCCTGTCACTTGTCACCATGCCTGTCGCCAGATACAGCCTGTCACTTGTCACCATGCCTGTCGCCAGATGAAGTCTGTCACTTGTCACCAATGAGTGTCACCAGATGCAGCCTGTCACTTGTCACCATGCCTGTCGCCAGATACAGCCTGTCACTTGTCACCATGCCTGTCGCCAGATGCATCCTGTCACTTGTCACCATGCCTGTCGCCAGATACAGCCTGTCACTTGTCACCAATGAGTGTCACCAGATGCAGCCTGTCACTTGTCACCATGCCTGTCGCCAGATGCAGCCTATCACTTGTCACCAATGGGTGTCACCAGATACAGCCTGTCACTTGTCACCATGCCTGTCGCCAGATGCAGCCTGTCACTTGTCACCAATGAGTGTCACCAGATGCAGCCTGTCACTTGTCACCAATGAGTGTCGCCAGATGCAGCCTGTCACTTGTCACCATGCCTGTCGCCAAAAACAGCCTGTCACTTGTCACCATGCCCGTCGCCAGATGCAGCCTGTCACTTGTCACCATGCCTGTCGCCAGATGCAGCCTATCACTTGTCACCAATGAGTGTCACCAGATGCAGCCTGTCACTTGTCACCATGCCTGTCGCCAGATGCAGCCTGTCACTTGTCACCAATGAGTGTCACCAGATACAGCCTGTCACTTGTCACCAATGAGTGTCGCCAGATACAGCCTGTCACTTGTCACCATGCCTGTCGCCAGATACAGCCTGTCACTTGTCACCATGCTGTCGCCAGATACAGCCTGTCACTTGTCACCATGCCTGTCGCCAGATACAGCCTGTCACTTGTCACCATGCCTGTCGCCAGATGCAGCCTGTCACCAATGAGTGTCACCAGATGCAGCCTGTCACTCATAGCCTGGCTCTCTCCCTCCACTTCAGGCATGCTGGGGGCAGCAGTTCCCCCCCCCCCCCCTAGAAATTGCAAAGTGCCAGCCAGAGTTATTGGGACTACATCTTTTTTGTTTTTTCCCTGGCCAATAGGAGGAAAAGGAGGAAGAAATTTAATGGGCGGCTGTTCTGGGAACAGCAGCATATGGAGGAGAGGGGGGACAGCCTGCAGCTTCTCTCGTCACACACACACACACACACACACACACACACACACACAGCTGCTCAGATCTCAGGCTTTTCTGCTGCTGCCTACAAAGTATTGAAACAATCTAACCTCTTCTGAATCTGAGGCACCTCGAGGGGAGGGGAGGCAGGCAGCACAGTTTCTGAATCTTGTTCCTCGGACTGCTCATCACCCCTAACATTACAGGGAGGAAGTGGGTGGAGCTAGGGAGGAGTAGGAAGTTAAATCCTCCTCTGCATTTAATTGTGGAGCCGCTCTCTCCTTCTCTCCTGACATCACTGGTTGCTAGACACAAAGCGGCTCGTGGCTAGCAACGAGTTAGTGCAGGGAAGCAGGAGCCCCTAGTGAGACCCTTGAAATGGGTCTTCCCACTGCAGCCAGGGACAGCGGCGCAGGCGATGCAGTGTAAGGATGACACTGCACACTAGATGGAGGGAACCAACGGTGCTCCTCACACTTTGCCGCTCCCTCCCCTCTGTCACCTGGGTGCAGTGCACCCCTTGCACCCCGCCTGGGATCGGCCCTGTGTGGAGTTCCTGACTGACCACTTCCTTCCCTGGTACAGAAGGAAGCACTATGCTTTCCATAATAAAATCAACTTCATGCATGACAATGGACCATCTCATGCTGCAAAGAATACCTCTGCATCTATGACTGCTATGGGGATAAAAGGAGAGAAAGTCGTGGTGTGGCTTCCATCCTCCCCTGACCTCAATCCTATTGAGAACTCTTGGAGCATCCTCAAGCAAAAGATCTATAAAGGGTGGGAGGCAGTTTACATCCAAACAGCAGCTCTGGGAGACTATTCTGACATCTGCAAACAAATTCAAGCAGAAACTGTCCAAAAACTCACAAGTTCAATGGATGCAAAACTTGTGAAGCTGCTATCAAATAAGGGGTCCAACAGGTGAAACTCAAAAAATTAGAATATCGTGCAAAAGTTCATTTATTTTACTAATGCAACTTAAAAGGTGAAATTAATATATGATATAGGGGCTGATTTACTATTGTCACTGCGCTGCGCCGGTTCATGCCTTAATTAGTGCGCTAGATGAAGCCTTAATTAGGCGCATGAACCGGGCGCAGCAGCAGCGCAATGCAATTGATAAGGAAAGCCGCCGCCGAACTCCCTGTATAAGTCTATGGGGGAAATCAAAAGTACTAATTTTAAAGGCTAATCTGCAAGTTTTGTCCTAAAAAGTGTTTGGGGACCTCAGTCCTGCCCCAGGGGACATGTATCAATGCTTTTTTTATTTTTAAAAACAGCCGTTTTTTCGGGAGCAGTGATTTTAATAATGCTAAAAGTGCAACAATAAAAGTGTAATATTCCTTTAAATTTCATACCATGGGGGGCTGTAAAGTGAGCATGTGAAAAAGCGCACGTTTCCCGTGGTTAGAAATGTCCCTGCACAAAGTGACATTCTGAAGAAAAAAAGCCATTTAAAACTGACTCGCGGCAATAATGAATTGTCGGCTCCCGGCAATTGTGAGAGATTCATTCATAAAACAAAAAAAAAAGCGTGGGGGTCCCCCCAAATTCCATTAGAAGGCCCTTCAGGTCTGATATGTATATTAAGGGGAACTCGCCATCAATTCTTTAAAAAAAATGACTTGGGGTTCCCCCCAAAATCCACACCAGACCCTTATTCGAGCACGTTGACCTGGCCGGCCGCAGAAAAGAGGGGGTACAGAGCGCGGCAACTCTCCTGAACCGCACCAGGCCACATGCCCTCAACATTGGGAGGGTGCTTTGGGGTCCCCCCCAAAGCACCTTGTCCCCATGTTGATGAGGACAAGAGCCTCATCCCCACAACCCTTGCCCGGTGGTTGTGGGGGTCTGCGGGCAGGAGGCTTATCGAAATCTGGAAGACCCCTTCAACAAAGGGGCCCCCCAGATCCCGCCCCCCCTATGTGAAATGGTAATGGGGTACATTGTACCTCTATCATTTCACCAAAAAAAAGTGAAAAGTGTTAAAAAAGACAAGAACCCGGGTTTTTGACAAGTCCTTTATTAATATCTTCTTTCCGCTTCTTCTTCCATCTTCTTCTTTCCTTCGGGTTTCTTCCTCCATCTTCTTCTTCCTCTGCTTCTTTCTTGGGTCTTTTAGTGCCGCATCTTGACCGGCGTCTTCTTCCATATTCTTCTCCTTCCGCTGGCCTTCTCGTCCGCATCTTTTTCTTCTTCTTCCCCGGCGCTCGGCTTCCAATCGAATTGCCCGATGTGTGATGCTCATGAGACCACGCCCCCCTCTGACGCCACGGGTAATCTCCTAGGAAAGTCCCCGTGTGGTGCGTGTGCGTCAGAGGGGGGGCGTGGTCTCATGAGCGTCACACGGCAAGCAATTCAATTGGAAGCTTGTGCGCAGCTTCTTCTTTCCCGGAGGCTCAGCTTCCAATTAAATTGCCTGCCGTGTGATGCTCATGAGACCACGCCCCCCCTCTGACGCACATGGGGACTTTCCTAGGAGATTACCCGTGGCGTCAGAGGGGGCGTGGTCTCATGAGCATCACACAGCGGGCAATTCAATTGGATGCCGAGCGCCGGGGAAGAAGAAGATGCAGACGAGAAGGCCAGCGGAAGGAGAAGAAGACGCCGGTCAAGATGCGGCACTAGAAGACCCAAGAAAGAAGCAGAGGAAGAATAAGATGGAGGAAGAAACCCGAAGGAAAGAAGAAGATGGAAGAAGAAGAAGCGGAAAGAAGATATTAATAAAAGACTTGTCAAAAACCGGCTCTTGTCTTTTTTTACACTTGACACATTTTTTTTCGTGAAATGGTAGAGCAGGGGTGGCAAACACAAGGCCCGTGGGCCGAATCCGGCCCGCCGGACCTTGTAATGTGGCCCGCACAGCAGCCACCTCATTTTGCCAGGATTTCAGTGAGCGAGCGACGCGGCACATATTCCCTTTACTCTGTGCGACTCCGTCTCCGCCTTTGTCCCGCCTCCAACACTGCGTCTTAGGCTCCGCCTCCACCGCCGCTCTACACTAAAGCCATTAGGTGTACTTACATTATGGTTCCGCTCTGGTGCCCACCTCCTACTCCGCCCTGTCTCCGCCTCCACTCTTTCTGCAGCCACAATGCCGTTCTGGTGCCCTCCTCCTCCTCCACCCTGTCTCCGCCTCCACCACGGCCCTGTCTCCACCTCCACTCCGCATCCCCAGTCTTTTTGGTGGCAGAAATAGCAGTTTTTGGGGAAGTTTTTTACCCCCATCCAGCATCCTGTGGCTCTGGTACACCAGCTCAGCACAGTGGATCTTGCAGCAGCCGCAAGTGCAGAGGATGGCTAGCTTTGTGAATCCCCCCGGTGTGTCCTGGGTCCCTCCCCGCAATGCCGTCTCACCCCCCCTCAAGTGGATGTGCTGCAAGAAGAGATTGGCTGCCCAAATCGTGAGTACCAGCTGCCCCCTCCCTGCTCGGTCCCTCCAACCCTGCCAGGCTGTCTGGGGTCACCTCTGACACTGTCCTCTGCTCCTCTCCTTAACCTGTGCCTTCCATCTGCCCTGCACCCCTCAGCCTATACTGACCTACTACACCTCACCCTGCACCCACCCCACAGCACCCTGCACCCCTCACTATGCACCCTGCAGCCACCCTACAGCACCCTGCACCCTTCACTGTGCACCCTGCACCCACCCCACAGCACCCGGCACCCCTCACCCTGCACCCACCCCACAGCACCCTGCACCCCTCACTATGCACCCACCTCACATAACTATGCACCCCTCACTGTGCACCCTGCATCCACCCTTCACCCCTCACTATGCACCCTTCAGCTACCCTACAGCACCCTGCACCATTCACTGTGCACCCTGCCCCCACCCCACAGCACCCTGCACCCACCCCACAGCACCCTGCACCCCTCACCCTGCACCCACCCCACAGCACGCTGCACCCCTCACTATGCACCCACCCCACATAACTATGCACCCCTCACTGTGCACCCTGCATCCACCCCACAGCACCCTGCACCCATCACTATGCACCCTGCAGCCAACCTACACCCTTCACTGTGCACCCTGCACCCACCCCAGAGCACCCTGCACCCCTCCCTATGCACCCTGCACCCACCCCACCCCACCCCACAGAACTATGCACCCCTCACTGTGAACCCTGCATCCACCCCACAGCACCCTGCACCCCTCACTTTGCACCCTGCACCCACCCCACAGCACACTGCACCCCTCACTATGCACTCTGCACCCATCCCACATAACTCTGCACCCCTCACCGTGCACCCGGCCCTTTGAGGGTAACCATACTGCTGATGCGGCCCCCGATGAATTTGAGTTTGCCACCCCTGTGGTAGAGGTACAATGTACCCCATTTCCATGTCACACAGGGGGGCGCAGGGATCTGGGGGGCCCCTTTGTTAAAGGGGTCTTTCAGATTTCGATAAGCCTCCTGCCCGCAGACCCCCACAACCATCGGGCAAGGGTTGTGGGGATGAGGCTCTTGTCCCCATCAACATGGGAACAAGGTGCTTTGGGGGGCACCCCAAAGCACCCTCCCAATGTTGAGGGCATGTGGCCTGGTGCGGTTCAGGAGAGGGAGGGGGCCGCACTCTGTCCCCCCCTCTTTTCTGCGGCCCGCCAGTTCAACGTGCTCGGATAAGGGTCTGGTGTGGATTTTGGGGGGACTCCACGCTATTTTTTTTTAATTTGGGGTGGAGTTCCCCTTAAAATCCACACCAGACCTGAAGGGCCTGGTATGGATATTTGGGGGGACCCCACGTCATTTAAAAAAAAATAATAATGGCGGGGTTCCCCTTAATATCCATATCAGACCTGAAGGGCCTGTAATGGAATTTGGGGGGACCCCCACGCTTTTTTTTTTTTTTTTAATGATTCTCTCACAATTGCCGGGAGCCGACAATTCATTATAGCCGCGAGTCAGTTTTAAACGGCTTTTTTCCTTCAGAATGTCATTTTGTGCAGGGACAGTTCTAACCACGGGAAACGTGCGCTTTTTCACATGCTGACATTACACCCCCCCCCCCCCAGGTACGAAATTTAAAGGAATATTTCACTTTTATTGTTGCACTTTAACCACGTCCATACCGCGCCTATTCTGGCACTTTTCCATTCTTCATGTAACAATTATATTTTCTTCCTTGAATATTACTCAGGACCCCCAGACATTTTATATATTGTATTAGCAGACACCCTAGGGAATAAAGTGGCGGGCATTTTTTAGTAAAAATTTCCAACGGTATTTGCGCAAAAAAAATTCTAACGCCTTTTTTGTTTTTGCTTAAAAAAAACGGTTTCATGAAATAAAAAATAACAAAGCAGTAAAGCTAGCCCAATTTTTAGGGATAATGTGAAAGATGATGTTACACCGAGTAAATAGATACCTAACTTGTCACGCTTTAATATTGCGCACACTCATGGAATGGCGCTAAACTTCGGTATTAAAAATCTCCATAGGCGACGCTTGAATTTTTTTTCAGGTTACCAGTTTAGAGTTACAGAGGAGGTCTAGTGCTAAATACCTCACGTGTGGTTTGAACGGTGTTTACATATGTGGGTGGGACTTGCATGCGTGTTCGCTTCTGAGTGCGAGCTACTAGGGACAGGGGCTTTTTAATTTAGATTTAATTTTTTCACTTTTTTGTCCCTTTTTCGTTTGTTTTTTTCACTTTTCTTCCTATTACAAGGAATGTAAAAATTTCTAAAGCCTTTTTTATTTTTGCTTAAACTTTTTTTTCAGGTTACCAGTTTAGAGTTACAGAGGTGCTAAAATTATTGCTCTCGCTCTAACGCACGCTATGATACCTCACATGTGTGGTTTGAACGGTGTTTACATATGTGGGCGGGACTTACATGTTTAAGTTACGGCCACATATGTAAACACCGTTCAAATCACACATGTGAGGTATTGACGCATGCGTTAGAGCAAGAGCAATACTTTTAGCACTAGACCTCCTCTGTAACTGTAAACTAGTAACCTGAAATTAAAAAAAAAGCGTTGCCTATGGGTTATTTCAAGTACTGAAGTTTGGCGCCATTCCATGAGTGTGTGCTATATTAAAGCATGACATGTTAGGTATCTATTCACTCTGTGTAACATCATCTTTCACATTATGGCCAAAAATTGGGCTAACTTTAGTGTTTTGTTCATTTTTAACCACTTGAGCCCCAGACCATATTACTGGTCACTGACCGGGCCAGTTTTTGCGATTCGGCACTGCATCGTTTTAACTGACAATTGCGTGGTTGTGCGACGTGGCTCCCAAACAAAATTGGCGTCCTTTTTTTACCACAAATAGATTTTTTTTTGGTGGTATTTGATCACCTCTGCGTTTTTTCTTTTTTTTGCTATAAACAAAAATAGAGCGACAATTTTTACAATAAAAATAAAACTTTTTTACTAAGTGTAATAGCAGAAAATGAGAACACGGCTCCCACATAGTCAATCACAGTCCTGCAGCACCGCTGCAAACTCTACGCAGCGCTGCTGCAGGAATGTGATTGACTCTGTGGGAGTCGTGTTCTCATTTTCTGCTATTACACTTGAACTGCTTTTTATCCATATTTAGGATTTTATCAATGTGAAAGTTTCTTATGTTTGATTATTCATCCTAAGCGCAGAGGTGTACACAAATAAGTTGCGCCAGTTGTTTTTGTACCTTTTCCACAAAACTTTTTTACTGTTTGCTATAATACATATCCCCAAAAATATATAAAAATAAAAATTTTTTCCCTTAGTTTAGGCCGATACGTATTTTTCGACATATTTTTGGTTCCAAAAAATCGCAATAAGCGTTTGATTGGTTTGGGCAAAAGTTATAGCGTCTACAAAATAGGGGTTCGTTTTATGTTTTTTTTCTGAATATATTTATTTTTTACTAATAATGGTGGGGATCTGTGTGGGAAACAACTGCGCTAGCTAACAAACAAAAATATATATTTTTTTAAAACAATACAGCGGCCAGCACACAAACAAACAAAGTCAGTAGCAATTGGAAAATAGAGAGTGCAGCGCTAGAATATATAAAGGTGCTGTCATGAGCATAAGACATGCAAAGGTATAGTCCAACAGGACAACAAACGATGTTAGATAATAAGGAAATCAAAACATCACATAGCATATGAGTAATGGTGCATGGAGTCCATCAATGTGATTTCAAACAGGTGAGTGAAAACACTGAACTGGTGCAATGAACAGTGTAAATAGTTCATGGATGTGGTTCCCAATGAATCGAAACACTGCATATATGGTGCCAGTTGAAATAAATGAAAACAATATATGTAGCTTAGAAAAAAGAAAAGGATACGGCGCTGGATGAAAATGAAGACTAGATGGACAAACATATAACTACAGCGTATTGAAGCTGGATGACGCCATAGGAAACCAACCAAAATGTATGAACAAAAACTTATGAGCAAAGATATTCACACACTATAATATTATACACCAGACTGTGCAAAAATAAAAAGTATGACCAAAATATATGAATAAAAATATATATGAAAAAATATTCACACACTGATCATATACAACAAAACTGTGCAGAAAACAAAAAAATACGTTCTTATTCCATTTAAATTTCCACAGGAAAGATGATCGTTGTTTAAATGATAAACATGCGAGAGGGAGTCCCAGAAATTGAGTCCTACGGGTCATCAAAGAAGGTGGAAAGTGAAAAGTATAAGTAGGCTTGATTCACCAGTAGAGACACCCAAAGTGAAGATGTAGTCTCCTTACCGAATATACTGACCAATATGCTGGTCACTCTGAGCACGGGGGTTTAAGGTCTCCCTCCTGACCGTCTGTATGATCTCTAGATGGCTCTAAAATGACTCTCTCCATAGAAGGAAGGCATAAAAAGAAAAGAAGACCATAGCGTAATACCAGAGAATAAAAAAGATTTAATGTACTAAAACTGATTGCACTCACATTTAAAAGGTGAACAAACAGCGATGTATATTGTTATGAAGCCGGCGGCTGCACGTCCCCTCCTGCTCGTGTTCGTTCAGGGTTTCCTCTCGGAATAGTGTGATGTCGTCGGTGCCGCAAGCCACGCCTACGCGTTTCGTCACCACGGACGTCGTCTGGGATTGGCTGCGTGCACCGTGTCATCACGCCTGCCCTTAAATGATAACGATCCGCCATCTTGAGTAAGGGCGTCGTATTTAAACTAAGGGAAACAAACAAACGACTAAGTGCGAATAGTTACAAGCTACTTAGGAGTGAGGGGAATGTAAGTAGAAAGTTAATACTGCCATCTTGTGGCGAAAATTAGGAAATGCAAAGAAATTCTACACGAGCATGAATAAGGGACGGGCCGCTGGTTTGTACACTGTGTAAAAATCCATTTAAAACAAAGATGTAATAACGCCAGAGCAATAATACATTATTAGTACATTATAGATATGTTAAAAAACATTCCTAATGAAGTAAAACAATTTAAATTAAATTAAATTAAAATAAAGAAGAAAAACTCCATGTTTATTAGCAAAAATTATTTATAAAACAATTGATGTCCCAATCTACGTTTAATCCGTGCGGTGTGTAGGAACGCATATCGAATATCCATCTGGTCTCGATTTTTGAGATAGCTCTCACCCTGTTGGTGCCCCTCCAATGAGGGCGGAGCTTCTCAATAGGTACGAATAAGGTCCCTTTAATTTAACGGTTATGGAATTTATCATAATGTTTAGATAAATTATGTTTTGAATATCCTCGACTTATATTGCCCACATGTTCCTCTAAACGAACGTGTGCAGCTCGCTTGGTGCGGCCTACATATTGTTTGGTACATGGGCACTGGATCAGGTATATTACGTATTCGCTAGAACACGTAATAAAAGAGTCAATCTCGTACTCTTTATCAGTTTGTGTCGACTGAAATTTTTCAAGTCTACGTCCCTTAAATGAATTCAGTTCACATATCTTACACTTACGACATGGGAAAAAACCCTTCAAAGTCTGAAAGAAGGATAACATTTTTGGGGGATCAATAATGTTAGGGGCAATTTTCTGTCGGAGGGAAGGTGCACCTCTAAAAATGACCACTGTTTTATAGGAATAACAAGGCCAAGTATTTTGTCATTTTTCAAAATGTTCCAATGTTTATTGAAATTTTTTTTGACTAAATAATGCTGATTAGAAAAACCAGTTATCATGGAATATCCAAACTGGTTATCTAGGGTACGGTTCACAGTTGGTTTTTTAGTGAGCATCAAATTCCGATCCATATCATTGACTGCACGTATAGTGTCATCTATTAGTGTCTCAGAATACCCTTTCTCCATAAATCGTTGTTTTAAGACTTGTGCCTGTTGTTGATAGTCAGGCAAGGAGGTGCAATTCCGCCTGATTCGTTGGAACTGCCCCTTTGGGACTGCTGCAAGCCAACTGGGGTGGTGGCAGCTGCTCAAGGGAATAAAAGCATTCCGATCAGTTGTCTTAAAATGGGTGGTGGTAGTCAGAGCCCCTTCATTAATTTGAATATTGAGATCCAAAAAATGTATTTGGGACTGACTAGTTTCATATTTCAAACAGATACCTCTGTCATTAGAGTTGAGTCGTGTGAATTTTTTTTCTAATGAGGATAATCCCCTTCCCATAAGATTAGAACATCATCTCTGTACCGTTTCCATAAACGCAGTTCTTTGGGTGGATTTTTGTCTATGACGTCCCTTTCCCAATACGCCATGAAGAGGTTGGCGAGGCTGGGGGCAAATTTAGCCCCCATTGCCACGCCGCAATTCTGTAAATAAAATAAACCGCCAAACCAAAAATAATTATGACTGGTTGCAAATATTAAAAGATTGATAATAAAATCTTTTTGAATGAGTGATAGGCCCCATACACACGAGCGGACAGATTTGTTCAAATCTGTCCGTCCGACAGATTTGAACAAATCTGTCTGCTGGGATTTTGGTTTGCTCGCGTGTACACACCAGCAAACCAAAATCCCCGCCAGCAGAGAGCGCGCTGACGTGTCGGTGACGTGGCGGTGACGTTGTTGCCGCCACGTCACTGCACCAGGAAGTAAAACACTTCCGCGCATGCGCCGAATCCATTCGGCGGCGGTGCGGCGGCGGAGCGGGACGACATGTCTGCTGGTAAGTGTACTAACCAGCAGACATGTCGGGCGGACAGATTCCTACCGGATAGATTTCAAAGCATGCTTTGAAATCTGTCGGGTGGACAAATCTGTCCGCTAGCCCATACACACGATCGGAGATGTCTGCTGAAACGGTCCATCGGACCGTTTTCAGCGGACAAATTCGATCGTGTGTACGAGGCCATAAAGATTTATCATTTTGCAAATAAAATTTCACCGCCTCTAGACCATGGTTATGTGATATAATGGTGTAAAGGGAGGTGACATCTGCCGTTGCCATAATAAAACCGTCTTTCCAGTTTATATTCGTCAAAAGGTTAATCACTTGAGTTGTGTCTCGTAGATATGAGGGTGTAATTGTGACTAGTGGTTGCAAGAATTCGTCAATGTATTTGCCGATTCTCGCAGTGACTGAGTCGAGACCACTGATGATCGGCCGGCCAGGAGGTTTGACAATGCTCTTGTGCACCTTGGGTAGATAATATATAACCGGCACTCTAGGTGCTGAAGGTATTAAATGTAATTTCTCTTTCTTATTCAAAATGCCCAAGGAGTATCCCTCATTGATCAGTGACGTCAATGCTTTTTTGTACTTGACCGTGGGATTACATACTAATTGTGTGTATGTTGTGGCATCAGACAACAATCTGTGCATCTCTTCCAAATAGTCAGTTTTGTTTAAAATGACAACACCTCCGCCTTTATCGGCAGGTCTGATTATGATGTCATTACATGCACAGATTTGCTTCAGATTGCTCTGAAGCGTGTAGTTACCCCTATTTTTGGGGATTTTTAAAGTCGTGATATCTTTAAGAATCATCTCCTTGAATGTTTGAATAGAGGGGGCTGTGAAGCTAGGTGGATTAAAGAGAGAAGCATTAGCTAGCCTAGTGTGTTGAATAGGAACATTTACTATGGAATTACCCATAGTGTTTTCAGCTGTGGGCTTGGGTATCCGGATAGAAGTACTTATAGAGGGAGCTATTTGGCTTGAATTGCCCAAAGGGTTAAGCAGAAAGTGCCGTTTGATGTTTATCTTACGGATAAACTTATGGGCATCTATGAATGTTTCAAACTTATTCAATGTATGTGGTGGTGCAAATTTAAGCCCCTGATTAAGTATCAGTTGTTCACCTTTGGATAATTGTGCTGAACTTAGGTTGAAAACACCGTTGATAGTTATTTCTTCCTTCTTTTTGGACCTGACCCTCCGGCCCCCTCTAGTTCCCCTCTGTCTTCGTGACCCCTTTTGGGTCTGATGTTGGCCAATTGAAAAAAACGGCAAAAGTCTTCAAGTCTGCCTGCTGTGGGGGGCGTTTCATACCCAATTTGTCTGGGAGCAGCATTCCCAGTATATTGATTAGGATGATCAGAAATAATAGGTTCATCATGATAATGTTGTGAGAGAGGGGCGAACCGATTGTATATTGGAGTAGAGTTATTTCGGTGTGAGGTTTGAGGATGACGGTTACGAAATACGTCCCTAGGGTCATCGTTCAATCGTTCATGTGTGTAATATCTGTTGAATGGGGAATTGCGAGACCTACCCTGATCTCGATTTCCCTCATAGGTGGAATGGTGAGGGTATGGGACTCGTTTGTGGGGTGATCCTACCACTCTAGTGGGTAAGTTTCTATCATTGAGAGGTTGGTTTTTAAGACAACTGATCGGAATGCTTTTATTCCCTTGAGCAGCTGCCACCACCCCAGTTGGCTTGCAGCAGTCCCAAAGGGGCAGTTCCAACGAATCAGGCGGAATTGCACCTCCTTGCCTGACTATCAACAACAGGCACAAGTCTTAAAACAACGATTTATGGAGAAAGGGTATTCTGAGACACTAATAGATGACACTATACGTGCAGTCAATGATATGGATCGGAATTTGATGCTCACTAAAAAACCAACTGTGAACCGTACCCTAGATAACCAGTTTGGATATTCCATGATAACTGTTTTTTCTAATCAGCATTATTTAGTAAAAAAAAAAAAAAAGACAAAATACTTGGCCCTGTTATTCCTATAAAACCAGTGGTCATTTTTAGAGGTGCACCTTCCCTCCGACAGAAAATTGCCCCTAACATTATTAATCCCCCAAAATTTTTATCCTTCTTTCAGACTTTGAAGGGTTTTTTCCCATGTCGTAAGTGTAAGATATGTGAACTGAATTCATTTAAGGGACGTAGACTTGAAAAATTTCAGTCGACACAAACTGATAAAGAGTACGAGATTGACTCTTTTATTACGTGTTCTAGCAAATACGTAATATACCTGATCCAGTGCCCATGTACCAAACAATATGTAGGCACCAAGCGAGCTGTACACGTTAGTTTAGAGGAACATGTGGGCAATATAAGTCGAGGATATTAAAGTGTTCCACTGATTAACCCACTCCTCACTACATGCCACATTTATAATACGTAGTATACTTCCTGTCACTTCCTGCTTATACGATTAAGCTAATCGCCTACACCATGTACGATCACATACACTGACAGGTCCCATGCGATCGCCTCTCCAATCACGGCGAGCCACGCATGCGCAGTACGGCTCGCAGCATGCGCAGTGCCAAGCCGAAGCTGTCACGGCTTGCCCGCAGTTAGATATAGGGGAGAACATCGTGCGCAGGATATAAAGTACGATATTAAGTCGAACAAAATAACATTAAAAACATAATTTATCTAAACATTATGATAAATTCCATAACCGTCAAATTAAAGGGACCTTATTCGTACCTATTGAGAAGCTCCGCCCTCATTGGAGGGGCACCAACAGGGTGAGAGCTATCTCAAAAATCGAGACCAGATGGATATTCGATATGCGTTCCTACACACCGCACGGATTAAACGTAGATTGGGACATCAATTGTTTTATAAATAATTCCTGATCACGTTATATTCCTATTTCATATTTTTATTTTCATTTTTTATTTCCATATACATTTTTGCTAATAAACATGGAGTTTTTCTTCTTTATTTTAATTTAATTTAATTTAAATTGTTTTACTTCATTAAGAATGTTTTTTAACATATCTATAATGTACTAATAATGTATTATTGCTCTGGCGTTATTACATGTTTGTTTTAAATGGATTTTTACACAGTGTACAAACCAGCGGCCCGTCCCTTATTCATGCTCGTGTAGAATTTCTTTGCATTTCCTCATTTTCGCCACAAGATGGCAGTATTAACTTTCTACTTACATTCCCCTCACTCCTAAGTAGCTTGTAACTATTCGCACTTAGTCGTTCGTTTGTTTCCCTTAGTTTAAATACGACGCCCTTACTCAAGATGGCGGATCGTTATTATTTAAGGGCAGGCGTGATGACACGGTGCACGCAGCCAATCCCAGACGACGTCCGTGGTGACGAAACGCGTAGGCGTGGCTTGCGGCACCGACGACATCACGCTATTCCGAGAGGAAACCCTGAACGAACACGAGCAGGAGGGGACGTGCAGCCGCCGGCTTCATAACAATATACATCGCTGTTTGTTCACCTTTTAAATGTGAGTGCAATCAGTTTTAGTACATTAAATCTTTTTTATTCTCTGGTATTACGCTATGGTCTTCTTTTCTTTTTATGCCTTCCTTCTATGGAGAGAGTCATTTTAGAGCCATCTAGAGATCATACAGACGGTCAGGAGGGAGACCTTAAACCCCCGTGCTCAGAGTGACCAGCATATTGGTCAGTATATTCGGTAAGGAGACTACATCTTCACTTTGGGTGTCTCTACTGGTGAATCAAGCCTACTTATACTTTTCACTTTCCACCTTCTTTGATGACCCGTAGGACTCAATTTCTGGGACTCCCTCTCGCATGTTTATCATTTAAACAACGATCATCTTTCCTGTGGAAATTTAAATGGAATAAGAACTTATTTTTTATTTTTCTGCACAGTTTTGGTGTATATGATCAGTGTGTGAATATTTTTTCATATATATTTTTATTCATATATTTTGGTCATACTTTTTATTTTTGCACAGTCTGGTGTATAATATTATAGTGTGTGAATATCTTTGCTCATAAGTTTTTGTTCATACATTTTGGTTGGTTTCCTATGGCGTCATCCAGCTTCAATACGCTGTAGTTATATGTTTGTCCATCCAGTCTTCATTTTCATCCAGCGCCGTATCCTTTTCTTTTTTCTATGGTTTAATTTTTGTATCACAAATTTTTGATACTGGCTGCTTTTACAAAGTCTCATATTTGTACATGTCAATTTATCATATATTATTTTGTAAATTTTTTTATTAAGCGCAGTGTTTCCCTTGTGGATTTTTTTCTTTCAATATATGTAGCTTGTCTGTAGTCTTCAGAGTATCAAATAAAGGTAATAGGTACTCTTACCAGCTGTGATGGACTTACTCGTTAGTATTAACAGCAAGTCAGACAAGGCGTGGTGGTCTCAGCGGACCCTGGGCTCTGTTTGGGTGAATCTGTAGAGGTAGTCACTCAGGTTGGGATGATGAATCCAGTCTGGTTGGATATCGCTCCTCCAAAACAGGACCCCAAGTAAATGGGACCACTGGTGAATGGCCAGGCTCAAGAGTCAGCTCAGCAGGTATGGATGTATGGAAACAAAAAAGAAAGGCTCCCAATGGTGCAGATCAAAAATAAACCTGTGAAGGCTTTATTTGATATAAAATAAATAAAATCACGTGATATAAGTAAAAAGCAGTATGTGGTACAAGCGTATAACCCGACACGTTTCGGCTCAAAGCCATCAACAGGGGCATGTGTCTGTACCCCCACACTGCTAAATTTAAATACAAAAAATATCCCAAGCTCCTCCCCAAAGAGGGAGGGGACAGGAAATGAACAGTGATGACAGGATGTGATGAAACAAACATTTTGACATACACATTAAATATATATCACACCTGAATCTAACATATATGGACTGTCAACACTAATCAAACATAAACACCCTGTAAGGTGGAGAGAACGTCATATAAATAATAACAGTTTGTTTATGAAACATACACTATTAATATGATCTTATATGTGTCTGTAGGAAAAAGCAAAGACATTCACGCCAGATCATTATTGTCTGTAAGGGACTAAAATATAACACCAGGGCCATATGTAATTTCTCATCAATTGGGCATGGCTGCGGTTGTTGGTGGAATTGTTTCTCAGGCGCAATTCATCGCTCTCTGTGATCCAGAAGAATTTCATAATGGAGTTATTGAATTTTGCCACCAGGCATAATTATTTTTGGTTCCAAGGCCAGTTCTTTTCCCAAGTCAAAGGCGTGGCGATTCTTTGGGGGCTAAATATGCCCCCAGCCTTGCCAATTTATTTATGGCCCAATGGGAGGAGGATGTCGTCGATGCCCCACGGAGACCCGAATTGGTCCTTTGGGCGCGTTACATCAACGACATCCTCCTCCTTTGGAAAGGCACGAGAGAGTCCCTTGACTCTTTCATGGCTTTCCTTAATGACAATGACCGTGGCATCGTCTTGTCATATTCAGTCAGTTCCTCCATAATTCACTTCCTGGATCTAGAGATCTCGGCCATTGACGGGCATTTCGAGTTCAAGACTTTTTTTAAACCTACCGACCGGAATGATTACATTCCAGTCGATAGCTGTCATCACTGCCAATGGTGGCTGCGATCCGTGCCCCAGGGTCAGTTCCTCCGGATGAAGAGGAACTGCACCAGGGAGGAAGATTTTGATTCACAGTGTCAGATCCTAAAAACAAGATTCTTGAATAAAGGATACAGAGTTGGAGAGTTGGACGAGGCCATAAATACTGTTTCTAATATAGAAAGGTCATCTCTGCTTGTTGACAAGCCCAAGAAAGTTAGAGATGATAGATTTAAATGGTCCTTCTTCACTGACTTTTCCATTCAACACAATGACATCAAGAAAATCCTCAATAGACACTGGAAGGTGCTCCGCAGTGACAACATTTTGGAACCTTCCCTACCTGAGAAGGAAGGAATAATCTTTAGGGGAGCTAGATCAATACAGAGCGAAATTGCGCCCAATGTCATAGATCCCCCCAAAAAAGTTGTATTTTTCCCAGAAACTAAAGGCTATTACCCCTGCAGGAAGTGTAATACATGCATCGTTAATGTTTTGGGCCGACGGAGGACAGACACCTTCACTTCCACTGTGACCAATCGTAGCTATCAGATGAAACAGTTTACCACATGTTTCACTAGCTACATACCTCATCAGTACCTCATCACATGTCCCTGTAAATTACAATATGTGGGCCGAACGATTCGAAACTTTACCATCAGAGTCAACGAACATCTGGGCAAGATTAGGAAGGGTTGCCCTAAACATACTGTCTCTAGGCATTATTTTGAACACCACGCAAAAGATCCAAGGGGCTCGTCTTTCCATGTTATTGACAAATACGTGCCCCATTAGAGGGGTGACTCCAGCACGAGGGGTGTTTCTCGTTTAGAAACCTTTTGGATACATGAACTCAAGAGCTACACGCCCCATGGCATGAACGTCGATTGGGACGTTAACTGCTTCATTAATCGGGCGTGAGCTGTTGGGGACCTGTATATTCCAGTTGCCATTTTTTCTTTATTTTCATTTTTCTTTTCCCTTTTATTTTTTCAGTGTCTTCCTGATGGGATGCGCGTCCTTCTATTGGGCGGCTGAGACGCTCAATCTCATTTAAATGTACACTGAGCAAATAGTGCTTTCATTGGGGTATTCCGGTCTGATCTGACATTTGGCTGACCCACGTATTATTTTTGTCCATTATATTATTTTACACCTTTCGCCACGGTTAGACCGTGCTCCCTGCTCTCACTTGGGTGTCCCCTGGGGCCAGACTCAGGTTTCTCGTCCCAGGAGACGCTCTTTGTTGTTGGTTACGTCTTTCCTGGCTTCTGATTGGCGGTGGGCGCACTTCCGTCCGCGTCACTAGAAGGGCGGATGTGTGATGGATGTAAGGGCACTGCTGTGCTTGTCCTATCTGAGTGGGTCGGCCGTGGCGATGACGCCGCTACGGCCGCGCCTTCTCTGCTATACACACCGCCGCCTGTCCAAGTTGATTGGCTGCTGAGGTCCGGCGTTTACCGACGCCCTTCTCTGATTGTCCGTCGGACCTTGTAGTTCCACAGTGCCGGGACGTTGGTCGCTGGCACGAGTGATTGGATGTTTACCTCCTCGCGTCACTGGTTCCGCCCCCAGTCTTGCCTGTCTGCAGTTTTTATACGGGTTGTCCCCTGCATTATGATTTATGTAGGCATCCGGTTTTACTGACACCATGTACCCGCTATTATGGTTTCTGGGTTCGATTCTTTCTCGGGGTTAACTTTAGCAGCCTCCCTAACACTAAGGGGGTTTACATATGGCCCTGGTGTTATATTTTAGTCCCTTACAGACAATAATGATCTGGCGTGAATGTCTTTGCTTTTTCCTACAGACACATATAAGATCATATTAATAGTGTATGTTTCATAAACAAACTGTTATTATTTATATGACGTTCTCTCCACCTTACAGGGTGTTTATGTTTGATTAGTGTTGACAGTCCATATATGTTAGATTCAGGTGTGATATATATTTAATGTGTATGTCAAAATGTTTGTTTCATCACATCCTGTCATCACTGTTCATTTCCTGTCCCCTCCCTCTTTGGGGAGGAGCTTGGGATATTTTTTGTATTTAAATTTAGCAGTGTGGGGGTACAGACACATGCCCCTGTTGATGGCTTTGAGCCGAAACGCGTCGGATTATACGCTTGTACCCCATACTGCTTTTTACTTATATCACATGATTTTATTTATTTTATATCAAATAAAGCCTTCACAGGTTTATTTTTGATCTGCACCATTGGGAGCCTTTCTTTTTTGTTTCCATACATCCATACCTGCTGAGCTGACTCTTGAGCCTGGCCATTCACCAGTGGTCCCATTTACTTGGGGTCCTGTTTTGGAGGAGCGATATCCAACCAGACTGGATTCATCATCCCAACCTGAGTGACTACCTCTACAGATTCACCCAAACAGAGCCCAGGGTCCGCTGAGACCACCACGCCTTGTCTGACTTGCTGTTAATACTAACGAGTAAGTCCATCACAGCTGGTAAGAGTACCTATTTCCTTTATTTGATACTCTGAAGACTACAGACAAGCTACATATATTGTTTTCATTTATTTCAAATGGCACCATATATGCAGTGTTTCGATTCATTGGGAACCACATCCATGAACTATTTACACTGTTCATTGCACCAGTTCAGTGTTTTCACTCACCTGTTTGAAATCACATTGATGGACTCCATGCACCATTACTCATATGCTATGTGATGTTTTGATTTCCTTATTATCTAACATTGTTTGTTGTCCTGTTGGACTATACCTTTGCATGTCTTATGCTCATGACAGCACCTTTATATATCCTAGCGCTGCACTTTCTATTTTCCAAATGGTGGGGATCAGCGATTTTTATCGGTGCTGCGACATTATGGCGGACACATTTTTGGGACTTTGTCATTTTTATAGCGACCAATGGTATAAAAATGCATTGCTTACTATAAAAATGTCACTGGCAGGGAAGGGGATAACACTAGGGGCGAGGAAGGGGTTAATTATTTTCCCTGGGTGTGTTCTAACTGTAAGGGGGGTATGGGACTGACATGGGAAAATGACAGATCGCTATTCATACATTTTCCCTCTGACAGGACCGGGAGCTGGCCATGAAGGGGAACTCCAGACCAAATTAAAAAAAAACAGCGTGGGGTCCCCCTCCAGGTGCATACCAGGCCCTTAGGTTTGGTCTGGTATGCAAGGGGTTAAACCCACGCCGACAAAACAGCGTGGGGTTCCCCCAGATCCAGACCAAACCCTCATCCCAGGCACACAGTCTATCCTGGACAGGAATGGGGGTGGGGACGAGCGAGCGCCCCCCCCTCCTGAGCCGTACCAGACCGCATGCCCTCGACATGGGGGAGTGTGTGCTTTGAGGGAAGGGGGCACTGCCCCCCCACCCCAAAGCACTCTTGTCCACATGTCGATAGGGACAAGAGCCTCTTCCCGACAACCCTGGCCGTTTTCATCGTACCCCTACCCATTCACCTGGGGGAAAATGTAAAGTAAAAAAACACACCACACAGAATAAAATATTTTATTAGTCAAAAAAAATGTAAAGTAATGTAAAGTAATAAAATATTTTATTCTGTGTGGTGTGTTTTTTTAGTCAGCTGCGGGGTCTTCCGCCGGGGCCCCCTTCACCATGAAGCTCCTTGCTTATGGGGGAGGGCCGCGGGCTTCGTTGTTTTCTGCCGGTTCCCCCTTCACCATGAAGTTCCTTGCAGGACACTTTAAGCCTTGAATATTGCACCTTTTCACAATATTCAAATTTTTAGAGATTGTAGATTTGGGGTTTTCATGAGCTGCAAGCCATAATCATCACAATTATGACAAATCATGGCTTCATATATGGAAAGGCTCCTGCGCTACCGAGGGGGATGGGTTGGGGGGAAGTTGGGCTAGGAGGTGGACTGGGGATACTGCAGCAGACCCCTGACACTCTGTCCTGGGCAGAGAGAAAATAGCATATAGAAAGGGAGGGGGTGGTGTCTGCGCTGAAATGGTGAAGGGGGAGGGGGGAAAGGTATGTGGATGTGGGTGGGAATGGGGCAGGTGACTGGATGGGTGGATAGTGGATGAAGGTGAATTTAGGACAACATAATAACCAACATTATGAAATAGACAATGTGAATAGATATACACAATAAGCGTGATTACCAATAAATACAAAAATTGTGACAACAAAAAACACTAGCCGGTGCAATGTGAGACCAATGGAGAACCTTGAATTAAACACAATACTAAATCCAAACAAACTGTAAGACCAGAGAAAATTCCATGGGGAAATGCCTCTGGATCCACAAAATTATGAATTAATGAATAAATAAAGTCTCTGGTGAAAAAAACAAAATGTCCAGGAAAGTCCAGAGTGAAATAGTGGTGCCAGGAAAGGGTGACAGCAGAAAACACCTCAGGTGGTCCCCAGCTCCTCACCTCAAGGCTATTGCACAGATAGCCCAAAACAGCACCTCCCGGTGGAGGACAGTGATCCCTCAGCAGGGCAAGCAGCAGAAGCACTCCTCAGCAGTAAATAAATAAAGCAGATAAAAGCGGGTGAGTGACAGTACAAAAACGTCTGTGTGGACAGCTTGTGTCACTCATACATCCACTCACCGCGGGGTGATGGATGATGGGCCTATCTCCCACGAACAGCGAGTTCGTTCTTGATCTGGAACTAGTAGCAGGTACCCTCTTCTAAGATTGGCCAGATAGTCACTCAAAGCAATGGAACTCTCAGGTGGCATACATGATGAAAGAGAAACAGACCATAGCGCAATCCCGCAAGATAAAAACACATTTATTCAAAGAATAACACTCACATTTAAAACGATCCAATGGGGCATAAAACAAACGGACGTCAGGTGGAACACTCTGCGTCAGGCGTGTGGACTCTGTGGCTCCTCGATCCCTACGCGTCTCGTCACACCACGTGACTTCCTTAGGGCCACAGAGTCCACACGCCTGACGCAGAGTGTTCCACCTGACGTCCGTTTGTTTTATGCCCCATTGGATCGTTTTAAATGTGAGTGTTATTCTTTGAATAAATGTGTTTTTATCTTGCGGGATTGCGCTATGGTCTGTTTCTCTTTCATCATGTATGCCACCTGAGAGTTCCATTGCTTTGAGTGACTATCTGGCCAATCTTAGAAGAGGGTACCTGCTACTAGTTTCAGATCAAGAACGAACTCGCTGTTCGTGGCAGATAGGCCCATCATCCATCACCCCGCGGTGAGTGGATGTATGAGTGACACAAGCTGTCCACACAGACGTTTTTGTACTGTCACTCACCCGCTTTTATCTGCTTTATTTATTTACTGCTGAGGAGTGCTTCTGCTGCTTGCCCTGCTGAGGGATCACTGTCCTCCACCGGGAGGTGCTGTTTTGGGCTATCCGTGCAATAGCCTTGAGGTGAGGAGCTGGGGACCACCTGAGGTGTTTTCTGCTGTCACCCTTTCCTGGCACCACTATTTCACTCTGGACTTTCCTGGACATTTTGTTTTTTTCACCAGAGACTTTATTTATTCATTAATTCATAATTTTGTGGATCCAGAGGCATTTCCCAATGGAATTTTCTCTGGTCTTACAGTTTGTTTGGATTTAGTATTGTGTTTAATTCAAGGTTCTCCATTGGTCTCACATTGCACCGGCTAGTGTTTTTTGTTGTCACAATTTATTTATTTATTGGTAATCACCCTTATTGTGTATATCTATTCACATTGTCTATTTCATAATGTTGGTTATTATGTTGTCCTAAATTCACCTTCATCCACTATCCACCCATCCAGTCACCTGCCCCATTCCCACCCACATCCACATACCTTTCCCCCCTCCCCCTTCACCATTTCAGCGCAGACACCACCCCCTCCCTTTCTATAAATCATGGCTTGAACTATCTTGCTGTGCATTTAATGAGTCTATCTCATATAATAGTTTCACCTTTTAAGTTTCATTAGTGAAAAAATGAACTTTTGCACGATATTCAAATTTTTAGAGTTTCACCTGTATGTTAAAATGTAACGTGACCTGTGTTAAAATGTTTAAAAAGTGTTTACAACCTATAAAGTGTTTTGAAACGTACTGTGTGTAATAATTTGGAACAGTGCATTGTAAGTTTTTTTATTTAAAAAAAAAAAAAATGTATCTTTAGGAGGTTTGTTTAATAAAATTTGAATTGTATTCCTAATAGTTGATAACATGAGAATTATGCTGACTGTTGTTTAGATCAATTATTTAGGTAAATGGGAAAAATATAATTGGCATAATAATTTGGAACAGGGTGTAGTGCCAACTGTTCCAGAGAAGTTTTTGGAGAAATTTCCTCTCACTTCCTGTTGTGTTTCTGGGACAAATCACCCCAACAAAAACAAGCAAAAACAATCTGGCAACTGCTATAACCATTACATATTTCTACACACAACTAACCAGATGTACTGCATAAAAATAATCTTGGTGGCATTTACAGCAGTGGCCTAGAAAACGAAGCACATTAGTGCATACCTCCCAACATTTTGGGATGGGAATGAGGGGCACCTACTAAAAAACATATGTAGTCATAGGACACGCTCCCTGCCACACCCCCTTAAAGGAGAATTAACCCCAAAAAAGGTTACTGTATTTATCGGCATATACCGCACACTTTTCGTGGGTGCGCGATATACGCCGATACCCGCTTCCCGCGCTCAGTTTGAAGTGAGCTGCCGACATATACAGAGTGCAGTACACTCGGGTACATTCGGCTAGGCTCGGCTTCACTCGTGCTCATGCATAAACGTCACAGAGCGCGAGCACACGAGCGAAGCCGAGCCTTGCCGAATGTACCTGAGTGTACTGCACTCGGTATATGTCGGCGGAGGAGTTCAAACTGAGCATGGGAAGCAGGGATTCGACTCGAGACAGCGCTGAAGAAGCCGGGAGGACACCACCGATGCCGCAGATGGATGCCGGACTGGACGATGGATGCCGGGCAAGACACCAAAACTGTAAGTAATAAAATGTTATAACTTTTTTTTTTACAGGAATTTCAGGGCAACTTTAGGGGTGCGCACTATACGCGGGAGCGCGCAATATCCCGATAAATACGGTAATTAAATTCACAAGGTTTTTTTTTTTTAAACCACAACTATTCCTTTCTAATGCTTTTAAAATTTACCAATGGAGCTATTTAGAAATTGGATGAAAGGTTTAGCACTGGGAAACACTTATTGATAGATAAAAAGTGCATTTTTTATACAACTAAATAAATCAGACCAAAATCAGGAACAAGTGAGGGGGAGAGAGGGACATTGTTCCAAATCAGGGACAGTCCCTCCAATTCATGGACAGCTGGAAGCTATGATTAGTGCATTAGCTGATAAGTTTGTATGAAACAACCATGATCATTTTTCTTGCCTGTGGTCATCAATTATTTTTTTATTTGATGATCTTACTAGGACTACTTGGGTGAGTGAAGTTGTAGACATGATATACTGTGGAGGAAATCCTGAAAAATGTCGACGAGACACCATATATAATCGAGTACCTTACTTAGAATTTAAAATTCCTGACATGCCTACAGGTAATAAATGTAATTTTTTTTTTTAAAATAGCATCTAAGCTGAATTTTCACAAAGTATGGCAAAACTTCTACCACGTAGGCAACTTTAGTAAAACATGTCCATTTTCTACTTTGTTTGATTTCTCAGGTGTAGAAATACTTAAAGACAAACCATCCCCTAGACTTGTGAAAACACATCTCCCTATTCAGCTGATGCCGGAATCCTTCTGGGATAAAAAGTCAAAGGTAGCTTCAGTTCCACTGCATACATCTATACATAATCCAATTATTGTATATAACACCAAAACATATCCACATATGAGCCTGTCTTTTATAATTCAGGCTTCACTGTGTAACAGAATGGGTAACAGGCCACAATCATCAGAGGGAGTAATTGTAATTTGCAGTTTACTAAACAGGTGAAAAGTAAGAATCAAAACAGGGTCAGAATGGCAAAGATACATTGACAAATAATACAGATAAAACAGACTATGAAAGCTGCAGAAACATTGGCAATTCACAGCAATGTATTTGTGACTCAGTGAGGGTAATGTGGTTGTAAAGCATAGTCTCTATAAGACTCTCTATAGTAACAGAGAGTCAAACAGAGAATTACTATTTCAGTAAAACAACACAGAGCATAGCTACGCGTGACTGTCCTCATAAACAGCATCTCTCACGGTGAAGTCAGGGGTAGCTCTGGTAACACAGATAAACAGCTGAAGGGATCTAAGGCCCAATGACTGAGTGCAACCCTTTTGGAACTGCAGCACTCTGTTAGCATTTGGGGAGGTGTTTAACACAATAGCTAGATGTTCTGGGGAAGTTGCGTGCTATCAGGCTCTGGCCCAGCTGCCTGCACACTGGTCCTGTCAATGGAGGACCTTGCTGGGGATAACCCTCCTTGCTACCTCTGCCTGAAGCTGAAGGAGGAAATCACAGAAACTTATGTTCCTTGGGCATGTCCAGGAAATCCAAGAGCTGTGGGAAAAGAGACATGCGTCTGAAATTGAGCATGTTGAGTATTTGGGCACTCTGCCACACCCAATCCAAGTTGCTGTCCCTGGCAAATTTGCAGACTAAACAAATTCATCCTGCTCAAAGTATCTGCTGCCTTCTTCTGGGGCAGGGGGCATCTTTGTCTTCAGGCACATCAGTAAGGCCCCATACACACGATCGGACATATCCAATGAAAACGGTCCGCGGACCATTTCCATCGGATATGTCCGATCGGGAGTTTGATCCGATGGCGTGTACACACCATCGGATCAAATTCCCCGCCGCCGGACGGCGCGGTGACGTGGCGGTGACGCGGCGGTGACGTTGACGCCGCCGCGTCACCGCCACGTCACCGCACCAGGAAGTAAAACACTTCCGCGCATGCGCCGAATCCATTCGGCAGCGGCGCGGCGGTGGTGGGGGCCGACATGTCTGCTGGTAAGTGTACTAACCAGCAGACATGTCGGGCGGACAGATTCCCACCGGATAGATTTCAAAGCTTGCTTTGAAATCTGTCGGGTGGAGAAATCTGTCCACTAGCCCATACACACGAGCGGAGATGTCTGCTGAAACGGTGCATCGGACCGTTTTCAGCGGACATATCCCCTCGTGTGTACGCGGCCTAAAAGGTAATTCAGAGGTTTCTACAGTGGGAGAATGGAGCAGAGCTGGTTAACCATTTTGCTGTGTAATATTGTCAAAGTCCATGGTTACAAAGCAGATGGCAACCACCATTGATCCTCTAGTGACAGAGATTTATATGGTTCACAAACCTGTCCAACTCTAATGGGTTTGAGGAGTTTACGGTGTAGGCATCTTGTCTCCTTCCAAGGCAGTGTCGTTCCACATTTTTCCAGTTCATATTATTGTAACGTTCCAATGACAAAGGTGTATTACATACCCTTTATCCCTCGGTGTGGCAGGCACAGCACTGTTCGCTTTTACGCAAAAGCTACAGGCTGTGTCTCTCTTCATCATCATAAGCAATGCGCAGCTACTAACTCTGTGTTGCACAGGAGGAGGCATGCGATTGACTTAGAGTATGTTAAAGTGGAGGAAGTGCTGGACTGGTTTTGTGGATTGAAAGAGTCTGCCAAAGCCAGGAATAAGGCAAGTAATCAACATTATTCTGGTGCCTCTAGACTAAAAACAAAAACAAAAAAATGTAACCCTCCTAGTGTGCAATAAAGAGTTAGGCCCAGATTCACAAAGCACTTGCGGAAATTTGCGTCGGTAAGTGACGCGCTGTTGTCACCCAAGTTCCCATATGTTCCCCCAGTGGACGAGTGCCTGAAGTTTCCTTGTGTTCCTGCCAGCACACCAAGTTTTAAGGCATTTATCTTATTGCATAATTGCATAATTGTTAGTGCGCTGGATGAATCCCTAATTAGGTGCATGAACCGCCGCAGCAGCAGCAGCGTAATGCAATTGATAAGTAAAGCCGCCGCCCAACTCCCTGTTAAAGTCTTTGGGGGAAATCTGAAGTGTTAATTTTAAAGGCTAATATGCAAGTTTTGTCCTAAAAAGTGTTTGGGGACCTCAGTCCTGCTTCAGGGGACATGTATCAATGCTTTTTTTTATTTTTAAAACCGTTTTTTCAGGAGCAGTGATTTTAATAATGCTTAAAGTGCAACAATAAAAGTGAAATATTCCTTTATATTTCGTACCATGGGGGGTGTAATGTCAGCATGTGAAAAAGCGCTCTTTTCCTGTGGTTAGAACTGTTCCTGCACAAAGTGACATTCTGAAGAAAAAAAAGCCATTTAAAACTGACTCGCAGTAATAATGAATTGTCGGCTCCCGGCTCCCCATGGTACGAAATTTTAAAGCAATATTTCACTTTTATTGCCTATTCTGGCACTTCTCTCCTTCATGTAACAATTATATTTTCTTCCTTGAAAATTACTCAGGACCCCCAAACATTATATATATTTTATTAGCAGACACCCTAGGGAATAAAGTGGCGGGCATTTTTTATTAAAAATTTCCAACAGTATTTGCGCCAAAAAATTTCTAACGCCTTTTTTTATTTTTGCTTAAACTTTTTTTGAGTTACAGAGGTGCTAAAATTATTGCTCTCACTCTAACGCACGCTATGATACCTCACATGTGGGGTTTGAACGGTGTTTACATATGTGGGTGGGACTTGCTTGCGTGTTCGCTTCTGAGTGCGAGCTACTAGGGACAGGGGCATTTTAATTGAGATTTTTTTGTTTTTTTTTGTTTTTTTAACATAATATTTTTATTTTTGCACTTTTTTGTCCCTTTTTTGTATTATTTTTCACTTTTCTTCCTATTACAAGGAATGTAAACATCCCTTGTAATAGGACTAGTGTGTGACAGGTCCTCTTTATGGAGATAGGCGGGGTCAATAAGACCCCACATCTGTT